>LGAG01000229.1:190061-210853 GCA_001278395.1 Lerema accius
ACAGTATTATGTTAGAATGAAGAATTATAGAAAAAAAAATTAAGAGCGGGAGAAAAAGTACCTATGTGGTTAGCGTGGGGATTTTCTATGGTTATCATTAGGTGTACAAAGACTTTATAAATATAATAACATTTTTATTACATTTACATTACAATTTATGGTTAGTTAGTAATAAACGTTCTTTATTTAAAGTGATGAAGAAGAAAGAACCAAAAAATAAGTGTTTTTTTTATTCGTGTATTTGAGTCTTGTTTAAAAATATAACGAAAAGTTTTTCACGGCCTCTTAAACGTTACTTTTAAGAGCCCTATTACAAAAATCCATTATAATTTTATTTATCCGTTCACTTAGGGGATTTGTCTCTCTCTGGGTATTAACAGTAATGGGGATTGTTTGTTTTTTGTGTCTGTTTTAATTTTGTGACGGTATAGTACAGTGGTTACCTTGCAGTACTACAGCTTAAGGTGTCCAGGGTTCGATTCTCAGCGTGGCAGAGATATGAAAGTATATTACTTAAGTGTACAACTTTCTATTAAAACGATTTCCGCCACTCTTATTCTATTCTACAATATTATTTAAAAGGGATCCAAAGTAAAACCTTCAGGTATTATTAAGTCAACAGTAACCATCATGGTTTCGACTGGGACAGCGGGACTCATTCGAGATACGAGTACCTACTACAGCGTTATTTGTGTAGACCGTAACGATAAAAATAATAAGCCGATAAATCTTACGATAATAAACGATTTACTCAAGAAGCTGTAAAAAGTCTCTGCCTTGTTAAATTACGTTAAATAACCTATAAAGCTAAGTAAGTAAAGCAGTTAAAATCTTATTAATTATTAAGTACCTACGTACTTATTGAAATACTTGAAGAAACTTCGATATACCTCTAGGTACAACTGTTCTTTTAAAATGATGATTATGACGCCATAATATTGTTGTGATCTTAGCAACGGAAAATTGAACAGTCTGACGGCGACACTAATTAAACTACAAGTATGTTTGTATATCATAAAAGCGTGTTTGTCAAACACGTCAAACATAGCCCAACACGTGGTCATAAGTTTGACATAAGTACTGTTTGACCGTTTTGAGTGGTTTTTAAGATAATAGTAACGCAGCTGGCCTGCAAGTATGACTGCTTTAGGCATTTGTATCTTCCTAACTGGGGCAATACAAGAGTATCTTACCCGCAGTAATACGGTAAAACCCCTTGATAGACAGCCCCTAATCTCATAAAAACGAGGGTACCAAATGAATTCAGAATAAAATACATTTTCCCGCATAAAACGAAGGGCCATGCTCATTTGATACACGTTATTTGTATAATATTATCCCTCATACTAAAATCTGCATTATGTATGATATGACAGTGATCCTGTTGGAAGAGCGGTCAATATTTAAGCTTACTCATTTAATTTTACCATCCCTTTAAAATGAGAATTCGTATTTATTCGAGGACTTAAGAAATAGGGTAGTTTTTTGAGCATACATTTTCAAGGTACGAATATCCATTTCCTTGGCAATCTCTACAGCCTGAACGGCTTTAAGGATTTTAACGTGTAAGGTGCCATTGAATGCGTCTCTGTCTATTGTGTGTATATTGCAATAAAATTAACCGTCATTACATGAGTAATTCGGTATCGCATAAAATTATATAGTGAAGAAAATATTCAATGTTTCAAATTCGTCGTCATGGTAAATTTGCAATCCACCTGTAAGTACTAAGGTACTACCTATCGAAGGTTGCTCACGTAACCCACGTAATAATCTTTGTTTGAAACACAATCGCTTTTGATATTTCATCGGAATTTAATCGGAAGCTAAATTTAAAGCAGTTGGGAAACGCGGCTTTGATTGCCAATATCCAATATCGCGGCAACGCGGTGCCCGCGTTAATTCCACACGCGGATTCTCTATATGAAACCTTTGTATAAAAACTGTTCACGCTTGTGTGAAATATAATACCTGCTCTTTGTCATGCCAAGGTTTAGCCATGGCTTCTGCCAATCTTTATACTCGTATCGATATGTGTTTACATATGTTTTTGTACGAAATTTAAATAGCTTGTTTGTTGACTGTTTCGATATAAAAACGATAACTAAACTTAGTGTTAATAAAAAAGCTGATTGAGATTTTTTGAATTATAATAAAAGAAAAGGATGATCAGATTTTAGGTAAATCAATTATCAAGACGGTAAATAGTATATGAGTTAGGTATGTACTCGTATTATAGGTACTTCATTTTCATAATCTACCTATAGGTACTAGATTTACTGTGAAACAGAAATTATTCCAAGAATTTTATTCTCCATTGTTTCGAAGTCTCATTGTTGTACGGATTCATATAATACAGACTATAAATTATTTTAACAGCCCAACTTTTCAGCGAGACTATATATCTCAGGCGTCATTACAGAAGTTTACAACTACGCTAATTTAATTTGACTTCCAATACTTTTATTGGTTTCGTTCTATTTCAAATTTGGTGTAAATTTATTTTCTATTAAAAGATTAGAGTTGTTGTAAGTTTGTCGTTGCGTCTGTCGCTTCGTATTTTAATGCTTTTTTTAGGATTCTGCAAAAAATTGGAATCTATTTTTCATCTGATCAGATTTTTTTTCATATTGTGTCATTCTGTAATTTATAATTTTCTCTCTGTTCTATAGCTGATGAATACTTACCATTATGTGCCTTGTATAATGTCGATTATTTTCATAAAGTGTCTGCTGCATAGATAGTCTTTAGAAAGACAATACAAATATAATACGAATAACTTGCAAAAATAACACCAACATACAAGACAGCTTCTAACCAAATACCCCATTCTATGTATATTACCAAACTTCGTAACTAAATATGAAATTTTAGCTCCGGGCGTTGCAAATATTAGTCAAACTATTTCAATTAAGACGCCATGTAACTTTAGACGATTGTGATTTAACCTATTCTTACTCTATTCCAGGATGAGAGAGTACGTGGAAGAAAATGAGAAGAACGATCCTCTCATACACGCTCCAGATAAGAAAAACAACCCTTGGGCCGAGAAAGGAAAATGCGTTATCATGTAATGTTATGAAAAGCAAACCCTAAAAATATCACCGAAAATTCTAAAAGACAACACTGTTTTTGCGTGCGATCACTTTAAATATACTGGTCTGGTTAACGATGTTTGCACCAAGCTCAGAATACATGAAGGTTGGTTTAGAAATGATATTGGTAACTTGAATGGAGCTGAACGATTGCTACCGGATAATATAAATGAAGATAGCCATGTAGAATCGAGTCCAACGGTCGTTATAGTTAAGCCAAAACTCCTTTTAGATTTGTTTATTAATTTCAAAGTGAATTACGTTCACCAACAAAATAATCTAGTCCTTAAATTCTATAATGTAAAGAATGTACATTTTGACTGTGCGTGACGCAAGAATGTACTTATGAATGTTTTGTTAAAAGAAATAAAAATGGTTGTAAATACGTTAAATTTTGTATTATTAGTAATAGAATGTTCGGTCACGAGTCAGTGGATAGAGATAAAAAGGAAAGTGAATTGTTGGACGGATTAAAAATTGTACATTAAAACGTAATTACGACAACGTACTCGTATAATTACAACCAGTTTATTTTATTTATTAACACTGAAAGAGATTATTTTAACTTGAGTTGTATGAATGCCTTGAAAATCTCCAGAATGCCTCGCTATTGTAATGTCAGTAATATCTATAGAACCCGTGCGGCTCCATACAAAAAGCAACTTCCTCCTAGATATTTGTATGGATTTGCTATGGATTCTGATTCTATTCGATCGGAAGCAAATACGACGGCTCTGTTGGTCAATGGTGTAATGTATGTTGATATCTAGGAAAAAGAAAAAGCTTTGCCATCGAATCTAGTTGTTAAAATTTACTATTAAATGCGAAGATTCATTGAGCTCGTGAGTCTTCGTATTTAAAACTTAATAATAATAAAGATATAGGATTAAATCGCAGATCACAACTTAACATCTATTTGCTGAATCACGGTATCGATGATGCTATTCAGGAATTTTAATTAGGTATTGGCAATAAAGAAAATAAATTAGATGAGAATAAACGACAAAATGTTAAATGTAGTGCAGTGAAAACTAATGTTAAAGTTAAGGTAACTTTCATGGATAAAGTGCGACATAATCTTGTTCGAAAACAATATAATTGTAAGCCGATTTAGGATAATTTTTTATGAACTCAGGTATATTCCGCAGTGCCATTATGTAGTAATGCTTCTATGACATAACTCTTAGCGCTGTATCTCTATGCTCCAGTACGTCTATTTATACATTTTATAATTGAATCCTAAAATTATCTTCACATTTATTTCTCATTGATATAAGTTCATCTAATGTTTCAGCAGACTTCGCTTTACATTGACCATTGAACATTTAGGTAATTAATCATCTATCGACTACAATTTTAAATCTAGCACTTGATTAGCTTAGTATTAATTCAAAATTTAAATCAAAATAATCTTCTACCTAAGTCACAAGGTTTACTTGCTAAAGCGAGCTATCGTAGATTCCAAAATAAAATTCTTCTAAATTATATCTAAGAATATTGGATTTGAAATACTAATATACTATCTGATTGAATACTGTGTTTTTTTAAAACCTATGTGATGGGACTTCTTCAGACTTTATTCAATTAGATAGCCTATTAGTGTTATTATCTCAAGTAGTGCTACTAATCTTACATTCCATTTAAAAGGATTACCTAAATCCTAATTTTGATTAAAATAGAGAACTTTAAATGTACGCACTGTAGTTAATTATAGATTTAAAATAAAAACTAACCTAAACTTTAAAAATCTTAAATTAATTAGATACCTTCCTCCTTACTACCATATCTAGACATGAACTATGAAAAATCATTCTGGCTGTGAGTACTTCCCAATTGTTTAGATAATCTCTCATCGTCATTAGAGTCAGAAAATGGGTTTATTGGAAAAATGCTAATATCGACAATAAAGTAATTTATTCATTTTGTTTCACTTTTGCCATTACTGAAACTATTACCAAACATCACGTGGAATCTATGTCATTTTGTTATCCGTCTATTTCTTTAACATTGCCTCTTTTCTATTCTATTCTCTTCATTACTTTAAATCTTTCCTCATCTTCTCTCCCATGACTTTAGTTTTACATCGTCTGTCCTTTCTTAGCCGATATAGTTTTAAAAATAGGAAACTAGCGAGTAATAAGTAGTTTTAGTAATAAACTAAGCAAGAATCAAAGTTGTTTGTTAACTTATACGATAAAATTTGCAATTCAGAGCATTAGCCGTAGTTATATTTAAAATGAAACGTAATGTGTTTATTTAAAAAAACTAGTAAATTAATTAAGGGGTGCCTCTCTATGGGGTATTTTGAAGGTGGCAAAGATTTTCTTTATCAGCGAGTCTCAATCGTTGTGGAGATTTTCAAGGTATATTAGAAACTTTTATTAAGTGTTATAATTTATTATTCTTCGCGTTTATTTTTAATCTAAGTTAATTAAACCAAAGATTGTTCTCTTAAATCATTAACCTTAAATTCCGTGCATAAAACTTACGCGTTTGAATTACGCTCATTAAATTCAATATCCTAGCATTATCGTTTAAAGTTTTATTCAACTTCATATATAATTTAAGCTAATATTTAAACTTAAACAGTAATTTTTAACGGATTAATCCAAAAATTAATAACTAGGTAAGGTGATATTGGAAATGATTTTTTTAGAATCAATAGGTTAAGGTACTATATGTTATTATTAATATGTAATCAGTAATCACTGAAATAAATCAAAATCTGTAATATTTGTTGCTAATTTATTTCACAACCCCGTCTTACCAGATTTCTTACAACTGTTATTAAAAAACATATAACTGACTTATAACAAATAGTCGTAATTTAAATTATGTTTCAGCAAGCCGATATAGATACGACTCATTAAATTGGATTTGATACACAACGCCTTGACTATAATCTTTACACATTCATACATTATCGATATCGACGTATGGTCATAGCTGTGGGCATAGGCTATAGTGAAACTATCAGATTGATCATTTACTAGTTTCCTCTCACTTTCAAAACCTGAAGCATGTCAGCCCAAAAATGGTTAATTTTCAGAACATTAACATGGCAGAACATGATTTCAAAATAATTGATTATTGTTGTTGAACATACCTAACTGCAAATGTGAATATAATAAGACAAATAAGATAGTTGTTATTGTACGAAGAATCAGTATTTCAAAGATTTACTTACACAACCTATCTGGAACTTATTGTCTCTGAGGCAAAATTTTATTCATTCATGTGGCTTCAAAACACTCGCCCTAAGCCTCTTCAGTTACAAGGCACCACAATGTCCAAAGCACTGACTAATGGGTTGAAATCAATATTCCCTCCCACGAGCTTTAGCTATTACAAGTAGGCTGGGTAGATAACCAAAAGGCAGTTCAATAGCATTAACGACAAACATTTATCCTTTGAGTAGATTGAAGGGATAAAGCTAATCCGAATTGATGAGGTGCTTACAGAAATTACTCATTTGGGGATTTTCGTTGAGAGTTTGTTGTTTGTTTTGCCTCCGAATCTTTGCTTAGCCTACTTAGGAGTCGTTGGGGAATAAATTATAACAGAATTTTATAGAAATAGTTGACAATGGGGCAGATGAGCTACGAGATGAAATAGTGCCTTAGGGTATCAAAGTATTTCAGGCCCAAAAAAGGAAGTATGATAGTTTAACGGCTCATTCGAGCAAGACAGTGGTAGCTAGCCATTCGGGCAACTATAATAAATACATACCATTATTATTACATGTATTGGGATATATGACTACGTTTGAAAGCCATTAACAATTATTAATAATAATGGTATGTATTTATTATAGTTGCCCAAATGGCTAGCTACCACTGTCTTTCCTGGCCCGCTTGGATGCCTTCTTTCTTCCCTCTTTATTCTTGGTTGGTAAAAACCTTTGTTGATTTACCACCCTAAAGCCACCCTGGCTAGCTACCACAATTCTTTTAAGTCGTCTTGACAAACACTTGTACTTTTTCTTTCTTTCTTTTTGACTCAAAATGCATCGAGGATGCCTTTGTTAACATCCATCCCTCTGGCTATGACAGATCCCATCTCGTAGCTCCCTTATTCCTATATACGCTATTTCCATAAAAACAAGCCCCAGACCCAAATCCACAAAATAGACAACACAAACTCGGCCGCTCCATTACTAGCTAATACCATACACGTGTTACACTAAGCCCCTTTTAGTCATTTGTTAAAGCTGAAAATCCTGCTCTGAACCAGTTTATACCGGATCGTACCGGCTCTATCCACTTTTATTTGTCTTTACGATATCATTACAGTATCAATCCGAAATTATGTTTTAAGTCTAATTTGGGAGTCCAATAGCAGGACCGAGGTTTATTTTACAGTATTGTCTTATTATCTGTGTCATGATAACACTTTTTGACTGTTATTTTTATGAGTTTATTTTAAATAATTGGTGAGATTAAAGCTCTATTGCAAATTCTTTAGTATTTTTCACAATTTGGTAACATTGCATTACGGAACTATCAGGCGTTCAGTATTGCATTGTTCTACAGAAAGAGCGTAAGGAAAATGTCGTTAGTAGGGAAATCGTTATCGAAAATGAAATAAACTTATCATCACTGATGATTATCATCTCTGCAACCCATAATAGCTCTACTGCTGATAATGTGAAGTTATAGTTATAGACCATCACACTGGCTTTGTGCGATTTGATAGACGTGAAGCATCTTTCTTTTTTCTAGGTCTTTGTTACCAACTTTATAAAGATATCTCAGGTGTAGTGTCCTTGAGATAGTTTCCTTTACCAAAGCAACTAATAATTAATTTCTAATACGCACACAACTATTCAATATTTTTGCGCTAGAATCTCCATGCTTGCTTGCAATTTAACAACTATTATTAACTGAAATTGCAAAACTGAAGCACGTATATTTCAACGTGACAAGGCAAAAAGCCAACAAAAAAATTATATGTGATATTTACCCAATTAAATCTTTACCGGGGTCAGTAAATCTCATTTCCTTTCCCGGAGCTGACAGTGGGTAATTATTTTAAGCCCGGGGGTGGATAGTCAAACGAATTTACACTGGACCTTAATTAATGAGGTGAAAATGGAGAGCGTGAGATGCTCTTGTTATATGGTTCACGTCACAAGTTAAAGCGATTGTCATATTGCAAGTAAGCAAAAAAAATCCCAGACCCTTTTTTTGTCTAATTCAGCGAATTAAAATAAAAATTAAATGTCGATAAGAAATAATGTGCAATAGAAGTAACCAATAACAAAATTGATAATAAACATGCTGAATGCTGCTCTGCTGATAGCAGATAATAGGAAGTTCAATGAAAAAGATGTGAAAAACGCTAGGTAATAGATTTTTTTAATCTTATTCGATTGAATATTGGCTCTTATTCGATGGAAGGAAGTACGGTATTATCACTTACCGCAAAGGTTTGTCAAAACAATTGCTTGGATTGGTATACTTGTAAATTTATTTTGACTATTTATTAATTTAAGACTTGCAAAGTATTCATATTTTGGTACCGGCATCATAAAAACCGAAGTCAAATAAAATTTCATTCCACTTCCTCGTTCTTGCTATGACTTGGAACCAAGAACTAAATACCGTATTCCAGTAGGAACTTGCCGACCACTATCAGAAGTTTCCCCCCCCCCCCTTTTCTCCCTCAGGAGAAGTTTCGTTGCTCGCTTCTGTATGTAAATAGTGCAAGTTGGTTTCGCTTTCATAGTTTTATTTTCTGTATTCCCAACTTACCTTGTGTCAAATTACGTAAAAGTATTGTTAAGTTGTACAAAAGTTACCCCGGGCAAAGTGTTGGAGTCATTTAGTTAGAGTGAGTAAAATATTCCAACCTTATTTACACGAAACATACTGCAAAAATGGATATCGTGTGCGAATACGCAGGTGGGGTGAATGTAACTTTGTTAGCACCTTATACCGATAAGTGAGTTCGTAAATGTAAACGTATTAGGAGTAATCATGTCAGAAGAAGAAAATTGATTTATTTGAGTGCAAAACCAATTTCGTCAGCATTTGATGCACAACCGAAAAACTATACTGTACCAAATCGTCGAATACCAAAGGTAAAGAAAGATAACTTAAAAGCAGAATAAGGATAAAAGAAAAAAAAGGAATAGAAGAAAAACTAGTTATAAAATCTACTTAATAATTAATTAGGCATTAATGACGAGAGAGATATATTTAACGATAAAGCAGCAGATCTGACATCAACTAAGCCTCTGCCGTTTAGATGAAGGGAAAAAATGATGATTTCATCAAGGTGCCATATTGTAGTAATGGCTTTTCCTCCTGATTAACATGCCACCCGGTACCAATCAATTGCCTTTTAATGACGGTCATGTTAATTTGAACTCTCTCAGAAATTCCCATAACTCAACCGTTATGTTTTATTGGGCAATTAAGCCAAAATGTTTGCTTTATTGATGAACGGGAAACTTTACAAATTTTATGGTCCATGTCCCAGTGAGGGCGACAATTTTTGCAACTCAGGTGGTGAAAAAAAGTCGGTCACTTAAAGCATCCTTAACCACGGGGCCTCAGTTTTAATTGGTAGAAGACTTACTAACAACCTATGTGTCCCTAGTAAACCAAGTGTTCCTAGTAATTCTAAGAAACATTAGTAAAAGCATACTTTACTTAAAAAATGCATAAAGTCGTCTTTCTAGTCTTATTTGTACGTAATAAAAGAACGTCCTCTTAGAGAGGTCTTCTCGCTCATCGTCGAAAGTGGAAACAGCACACAATATGTAGAAAATGTCTACAAGCCGATCGGTAAACACCGATGTACCAAACTGTCTTTTAATTACTTTAATGCCCAATATTTATGACGGCACGTGTTCGGCTTGTTTATGGAAAATACAGGAAGGTTCTTAATAAGATTGTAATCAGGGGCTTTCCTTTGAGGGCCCTTCTTTATATTCATTTCTTTGAAAATTTGAATTTTGGTGTAAAGCTGATAAGTAACAAAATCTGAAAATTATATTCATTCTCTTAATGATGATTTTAGGCTAAAGGGTCTTTAAACCTTCAGTATCATCCATGGCTATGGTTCTTATTGGACCTATTTAATTGATCTTTTTTCTTACAGCCTGCTAACACTATCTTGTACTAACATCTTTACGTAAAAACCTCCTTATATCCTGTAGCTAGGTACTAGGAAGACTCTAAAAAGGATAATTATGGTTTGTATGTATGTCCAATAAATTTGGAGAAAGTTGTTGGTAAGATAGAGAGATAAAGATCAGATCTTAGAGGATTCAGTTTTGTCTCTCAGGTAAGAGAAACCTAAAAAAATGCCATGAATAATTTAATTAACGTTTGACGTCAAAGTTTGTTCAAAGTTTGTTCTATAAAGGGTAATCCTCAACTCAACATGAAAATCGAAATTTGTTCCGAACAGATTATAATTTCATAGGATTAGGGTTTAGAAGTTTCTAAAACAGGAGATAATTGATGTTAATCAGAGTTTATTCGCAATAGAACCAGAACAGAGGCCGTGGAAACGAAATGAGACCATAATTCACGACAGAATCTCTCCAACTTCACAACTTTTTAGAGTTTGACCCCAAAGTTGGGAATAAATTTACACCGTTACGACACAAACTTCTAATAATGAGGCGATATTAGTAAATGAATTTATTAGCCGGATTATTAAATACTTCGTGTCCATTGTTTGTATTCGAGTTTTCCAATCCATGTATAACAGTAGGTATGTTTTTCATATTAATACCTGCGTCAGAAAATCTATACATAGGTACTATATCCATTAACAAAAAAGTCTATACATTTTCACCACTTAAGATGTTCAAAAATATAAAAAACAATAATACTTTAAATGAGATAAATAAAAAAACTGCAGTTGATTCAATCAAAATATATACAAATTCACCATTTTGTATGACTGAATGTGAAAATCAAAGCAATTTGGCAGCGCTGTATGCTGCAACAGTTCCCTTGCCAAGCTACTGCGCTTGCAATGCAGCTCAAATCATGTAAGTTTACTCTAGCCTGGATTACACTGAGCTATATACGTAATGGTATTTACATACCTCATACATTTACTAGCAAGGGTAGAAATAGTTTCTATGCTGATTTACCCTAAGTATTTGAAATTTTTATTTTTTGCAAAATCTATCAAAATCTTGCTTAAGAGGACTATTCCTCGTGTTAAAGTTATGCAGCAAATTTTTTTATATAAAAAAGCGCATGTGAACATCACCTGCATTGGCGGGAATTAGAATTGTCCAACGAGATACCCTGACAGTAATTTTTATGACGTAAATTATTAACAAAAATAAACCATAACCTCTTGACCTGCAGAATCAACGTTATTGTGTTGAATGAAGTATATCATTCTTTCTACGTACCTATGTCACACAGTAGATCCCATTAAGGATGGAATCATAATATTTTTCAATGAACGGTCTAAAATACTTATCTTTAATGTTATTAGATAGCGAGGGCAGAGGTGATACCCGAATTTAAGAACGACGCACTCTAAATTGATTGTTCATGCGAATCACTAGTGTATACAAAAATGTGGTTAAAGTTCCTTTTAATTTCGTGTTTTGGGTGTTCCAGCATCGTAAGTATTTTTAAATCCCTATTTTCTTATAGCAGCCAGGAGTTAACGCCAGGTACTCCCTTTATAGAATTTTTACGTTTAGCTCTAAAATACTCGCGTGTTTTTTAAATTGATTGGTTGGGGTGTAAAAAACTTGGCTCAGCTGAGTCTAAGATAACACTTCATGGAGTATCTCGTTGAATTACGTAAAAGGACATGGTGGTAAATGGTCTTCCTGGTGGAATGGTTCTTATCGCACCGTGAATTTTGTATTCATTTCTATAGCAATATCGTAGACGCGGACTTCTAAAAGGTTCTGGGTTATTAGGAACTATGTTTAGAAAGTTACTTCTATAGCAATGTACTGTATCATCTTTCAGCTCACGACGTCATTCGACCTCGGTGGAGTGATTTCTGGTAACCGTATGGCAGGAGTTCCTCTGGGCCGTTCCATGGGAGATGGGGAGGTGGATGTGGAAGGCGTGTGCACGGAGAGCGGGACGACATGTCAGAATTGTACCCATGCTGTCACTTGCATACCCTTGCCTTTAGGCTGGCTCAAGGTATTGGCTTCGATCCATTTAACATTTAGGATGACTCAACATGATCCAATGTGGATTTTGTGAAAAGGCCAAATGACAGAAGACTTCCTTCCTAAGCACCTTCGGCTGAATGCTTTTTTCTATCAACAACAATCATTCTCATAATGCAGCAAGTTAACCCCTTCACGTATTAACAAATTATTTATTATTAAATAAAATGTTCGTGTTCCCAGGTTCCGCTCCTAAAGTGTGAAAAGGGGCAAACATGCAATTCCTACAGAGGAGGATGCAGTAACGAACCAGTTCCTGAATGCGAAGCTGTTGCCCAAAACTACCAACATACTTGTGAACAGGTTAACCTATTTATTTTATTTGGTGAACATATAGATGATGAGATTTATGACGTTAACTATTTGCTATTCCAGGTTGGGATATTCCCAGATGCATTCGACTGTAGAAAATTCCACCTGTGCTCACCTCCTGAGGGAATTCCCAGCGCCAATGCAGCTGATCACCGGGTGGGATTGTGTCCCCGGAATTATGGGTATAATCCCTATACCGCTCAGTGCTCAGTAAGTTCAATTTCTAAGGATCAATCTAGGACCTATTTGCTTTTCGTGTATCCAGCAGTAAATATCACTTAATATGATAAAGAAGCAGTGTAAGATGCATCACTTAGTTGTGAAGTAGATAGACGAATGATGTTATTTATGAATGTAATATAAGAATTTACCGAAAATAGCAACGGCCTTGTAAATATTATAACTTTGAGCATTACAACTGTTTCAGATAAAACTCCCTAAAGGGCAGTGTACTGAAAAGCCAATGCCAGGCTGCAAGAGAGTTGGCGATTACGGCGTTCTTTCCAGTCCAAACCACTATTACGTTTGTCTGAGCAAAGATGGAGTACTTTATCCTCAAATATTCATCTGCCCACATGGATGGTTCTTTTGGTCTGGATTCTGCAGACCAGAACCGATGCCAGAAACCTCAACTCTTCCCGACGTTACCACAACGGAAGAAACGAAAACAGCTTCTACGACAGAAAAAGAAACTTCACAAAAATTCTCATACTTCGAATCCATTTTTTCAACAGAAAAACCTAGCACACTAACACCAGACACATTCCTAGCTGACAGATACGGTAGCATCTTGGATAAGGTGAATGAGACATCAATATTACTCGACCAATGGCATTCAGAGGAAGATGAAGTATTTAATTCTTGGGAGAGTACATAGAGTACTTAGCAATAGCGTACTTTATTGACATAACCACCTGTATTGTACATAATAAATAGAAGACACTCTTTTGAAGATTGCCTATTAAGCACTCGTGGAGATTTTGTAAGATATTCTTCTATACATTTTTATAACCTGTTTACTTTTCATCCAGGTGCCATAACGCCGTATTCTGTCCAATCATCTAACAATATCCTTGACAATTAAAATAGGGATTAAACTGATTACTATGTATTACTGTTGTTTTACTTTTAGAACTGAATACTGAATAAAAAAAGGATTAGAGTGCAGGACAACAAGAAATATCTTATGGCTTATGAAGAAATTATTTTGTAAATGGTCCTTAAAGAAATAGATACAATATGCCAAGAAAAACAAATAATAAGAAAGAGGCCAAGTTCGGTAGAAACTACGTTTAGGATTGTCGTTGTCACCGATAAAAGATCTGAGATGTAACGGGTGCCAAGTTCCATAGCAGTTCCTTTGATTTTACGGTTTTCGCTAGAAAGTAACATAATGTGTAGAACATTTTTCAATTTCTATAAGTACTAAAGAATTTGTTACTTTCTCTGATATAGGTTAACTTACTAAATTTTGGTTTTCAATAAATTACATAAGCCAAATTTTTTCATTTCTTTTTTCTTCCCTCTTTCCTTTATAGAGATAGTTATCATTCTAAAGTAATAGTTTGTTTCATATTACTTTATACATTTAAATACTCTTCAAGTAGTTACATTTTTAGATATTTTTAGTATCCTGAATATTTGCGTCCTTCGAAATATTTACGTATAGAAGATTCAAGTGAAGCAATTTTATGTGTGAATAGAGATATCTTGTGAGATACGTGACTGACATGCTTAGAACGAATGATCGAAGGAACGAATGAACCAACTCTTTCCATTCGAGTCCATTTCGGAACCAGTCCGCACGTTCGGTCATCGCAACTTATATAATATCGAGAATTGGATCTTACGTACCTAGCCTTAAAAATCTCCGATCTAGAGACGGATATTAGATCTGTTTCAATGGATTTCAAAATTAAATTTAAAACTTTATTGAATTTTAGTTTTGCGTGAAAAGGTCCCCATATATTCATGCACTTTACCGATCACAGGGGAGATAACATCGCTCGAGTTCCTTCTATCCTTTTTAGTTACACTAAAGGACTTGGAAGATGATTATTGTTTTACATAGGAAATTAAACCATAACTCTTTATAACAATAGACTACAAAATCGTTCGATATCCCTGGCTGGCAGATGTCACTGTCAACGTCAGCTATACGTCAACGCGACCAGCCGTTTGGTGTAAGTGCGCGATAGTTGCGCAATCTAACTTAGTAGGAAAACATGATTACAAAAATATATTACCCTGAGTGAGTTTCAGTTTAATTTCTAAATTGAATTCAAAACTAGTATATGCCCGTTTTTTAACGGTACCTAAAGTCAAATTAATGACTCGTATGTATGAAAACAACCCTGGAAATATACATTTACTTAGTATAAATTCAAGGTTAAATAAAACCTCGTACAACCAAAAAGCGATAGACACTCGCTTGCGGTCAGACCACTCCTCACTTGGGCCACGTAATATTTTCATATAAAATCGTATTTTCTCTTCTTCCTCGATACCAATACCGTTTTATTGTCGCCCAGTCGCTAATATGCAGTGATAAATTTGTTTGGGGGTAATGTTTATTATTTTTCCAATAATTTCATGTAGGAACACGTATGGAATATTTTTACATGTCGCTTATAAAGATGTTACATTGTATGACTGTACCGATTTTATTGGACTGTAAACTTTTGCAATGCTCGAACAAATGTCGCTATTCCTTAATTATTTTTCTTACAATACAGCTCAACAATACAACTCTTTATTTCAAGAAATATACAAAGTACTGTTATCAAACAACAAATTTCGTATTAACAATTGCCAGTGTTATCACTAAGAGCTATTTTTCCAAACAATCACTAAAGAAAAGAGCAATTTTACTTTAAAAATAACCTTTTCTGCTCAACTTTCAACACGCCATATAAATTTTAACCATGTTGAACCCCTAAACTCCGCAGAAAATCCAGAATACTAAATCAAAAGAGTACCAATGCACCATGGAAACCGGTTTGCACCGGTCCAATCTGGAATCAATCTCGTTGGCCAATTAGTGGATGCGGCATCCGACGGCTCCTGGATCCAATTATTCAGTGCATCGAAGTTGGCTAGCTAGTTCCTTTTTCAAAACACATCTTAAAGACCAATGCATGAGGGTGCATTTATATTTTACACATCGACGTAAGGAAACATAATAGTTGTAAGTAAAATCCAAGTCTTCGATGAAACCAAAAAGCTGTATGTAAATCAGAAAAAAATTATGACTTGAATACTATCAGTTACAGATAGAATAAGTTATTGTTCGAAATATTTTTCCTTTTCGTCTTTAAGATAACTATCTATCGTCTCGTTCGTATTCTACTGATAGAAGAACCCCTATCATTAGTCAAATTTAGCAAAGCCCTAGAACCTTCAAACCGCCTTAAAAACATTGCTAAACCATTGTTAAAACCCATGTTCCAGACCGAATGGACTGTTAACCTATTTCCAACTTTCACATGGAGTAAAAACTATTGAGTTTAAACTTTGCATGTATTTCCATTTGTAACGCTCTATTTCCTACAAATGCTCGTTTCAAAAATATTTAGATTTGGTTTATCATAGGGCTTCATTTCCCAAATGAGAATGTTTAGAAAAAAAAATCTGTAGTCATTAATATTCTACCTTTTTTATACAAGTACGTTACAAAATTTAAAATTTTATATCTCTTACATAAGTTTAGTGATGAGGTTATAATAAGGTACCTACTTAGAGTTGAAGATTTATTTTTAACTAGAAACCAATTCTAAAGTATAAACTATCTTTAACCAATTGTAAATCGATGTAGTGATTAGGTAGGAAATATAAAAAAAATATTTCTTACATAACTTTAGTGATGATGTCATCAGTAGGTTTTATTTTTAAAACTAGAAACCAATTCTAAAGTATAAACTATCTTTAACCAATTTAAAACGATGTAGTGAGTAAGTAGGAAATATTAAAATTTTATTTCTTACATAACTTTAGTGATGACGTCATCAGTAGGTACCTACTTAGATTTGAAGTTTTATTTTTTAGTAGTAACAATTTCTAAAGCATAAACTATCTTTAAAGAATTGTAAATCGATGTAGTGCTTAGGTCCTGTAGGAAACATTAAAATTTTATTTTTTATATAACTTTAGTGATGACGTCATCAGTAGGTACCTACTTAGAGTTGAAGTTTTATTTTTGACTAGAAACCAATTCTAAAGTATAAACTATGTTTAACCAATTGTAAATCGATGTAGTGATTAGGAAGAAAAGGACATGCATACAAAGGCTTTAAAAACATTACACTCTTTCTAGCGCAGTCGGGTAATCTCGCCACATTATCCACCAAGTACACATTTTTAGTCCATGCATTAACTGGATTCGCCATTTTACAACTGCCACTCAAACTGAAAGCTGTTGCTTTGAAGCTTTCAACAACGTAATGTAATTCCTGTGCTTTTGAAAATATGATGTTCCAAAACTTGACGACTTCTGAGTCGTGTGTTGCTGTAATGTTCTTTCTCCATAATTCACAGACCCATAAAAAGAATAGACGGAGGTTCCAAGTCGCATCACTCTTGGCAGAGTGGTTGTGGTCATTTGTGGCATGCTTCACAATTCGTCGCCATTCATCTCGAATTGCTGCCTTCCTTGTACATTCGTGGACAGAAGCATCTACAGAAGCTTTGACTTGATCAGCCCAGCGCATGGGTGATCTGCCGCCAGGTCTTGTGCCCTGAACTTTCCCTTGCACTACAAGTTTTTCAATGGAACTATTACCACGCCGCACCGGAGTTATCCAACTCAAAATTGACGAACGTTTATATGAAATCGCTCGACGATTTCGAACGTTGTCGTCGTTCATCACTTATTTAATGGTAATTGTTTACGACCGCTCTGTCTATTGTTTTTATGGGTCTATGGCCGTCATCTACAACTGTTTAACTGCATTTTGTTAAGTATTTAAGATAGTATAGTTCAGAGCATTTTTCAATGTATTATCCGTCTGTTTACCTGTCGTCGCTGCTTTCAATATCTAGATTTGTCGAGCTGTTATTTCATCTATACAACGATAGGAACCAAAATTCCTTGACTCCTAAGTCAAAGCCCGCAAAAGATTCATCCCCGTCACAGAGGAGGCATACTAATATATCAAAGTGTCAAACAAAAATTTGACAAATGGAACGCGCAAGCACGGAGGTTATATAAACGTTAGATTTTTTAGAACCTGTCCTAGTATCAGGTGCTGATTTCCCATGCGAGAGGAAGGGTCGGACCACGCAATTGCTATGGATTGGATAATAATTTAGTTAGAAGCTGCACGGGTCATGTAGAGACTACCCTACTATACTAATATTAAACCTATTATATTTTATTGCAGATTTCTTAGTTAAATTAGAATTAACTATATACCACAGACCCATAAAAAAGAATAGACAGAGATAAGTGACGAACAAAAATCTGCTACTCGCTCGCTGTATGCTCAGTTCTGACATATTTCTTAACAAGTCAGTATTGCACATATTTCCATGCACGCGATAAATACGTTATACAGATCGTCATGAATCTAGTTAACTTCCAATGAAAACTTTTAGGTGTTAATTAACTAATGGATTTCAATAGCAACAGTAAGTCATATCCCGGGAGGACTTTGTGAGTTACCGGCAAGGAAATTAAGGCTTGCCCGCAACATAAGTTATGAATATGGGTCTAGTTTGCATCATTATTATAAGAGTTTCCACGTGGGGTTAGTACTTAGCTTCTGTACGGAAAACGGCCAATAATTAGTGAATTTTAGGTAGGTATAACGTCAGAGACAAGGGGTGGGGGGTGCTTATTTTAAAGTATATGGAAGAAACATTTTCTTAGAGCTTTACTTACTTTTGCTGGCAAAGAATATGAGAATTATAGTTACTAACAAGGGTGCTTGAGGGTGCCGTAATATAAATAATTATGTTGCCTATGACACTCCTAAAATTAAGATTCTTTCTCAAGCTAGAGCCCTTTTTTCCCTGCCCTGTTGCAAGCGATCTATCTTACGACAGATTACCGGTGAGAATACTAGGAAAACAATATAAAAGTAGTCCAAAATAAAATCCACCTACAATCTTATCTGTTCCTATGGACATTTAATTTACCAGCCATCAGTTCCAATATTGAATTCGTTTATCGCTAAAGCCAAATTTATTTTAATAGGTACCTGGGTAATCCGTTCATCTTTTGGATGCATGCCAACTTCATGATTGAGCGGGAATACTGTGTATCCGGGGCACGTTTTTAGGTCTGATTTCTTGCAAATTAGTTTGATGACAGGTGGATAAAAGTACCAATTTATGGATGAAAATAAGTGAATTTGAACATTAGAAGTTATTAATTGCGGTTATAGGTAACACGTTTTACTATGCGGTACGGATCCCAATATAAATTATGGATATTGGAGCAATTTATGATTTTTCATTTAACACGGTCATAACAAGATAAAAAGACGAACTACCCAAAACATGAAACGATCGAAATATGAACAGACCTGGACTTTTATGGTTTATTTGTAGGTACAATTATTATTTCTATGTATATAATTTTCGTATAGTCCGCTTTGTAGGTTAAGATTCAGATCGGTAGACAAATGATCATAAGTGACAGAATTCTTGAGAGCTTCGATGCATCGGAGGGCACGTTCAATTGACCGAGCGTTGATAAAAAGTACTGGTTTGTCAAAGCGAAGCGCGAGCGGGTCGTTCTCCTACTAATATTATAAATGTGAAAGTTTGTAAAGATGTTTGGATATTTGGATGTTTGTGGGCCCTTCACGCTCTAACCGATGAACGGATTAAGCTGAAACTTGGTACACTGATAGTTTGAATCCAGGAATAGGACATAGGATAGTTTTATCCCGTTTAATGGTTCCCTTGCGACGAATTCTACTCTTCCGCGGGCAGAGCCACGGGTATCATCTAGTATAAAATAAAAATTGAAATACATCATTGATAGTGTTTAAACCGCGATCATAGTTGGGCAGAGTGCCAGCCTGATGATTGACTTGAAGCCGGGTCACTCCACCGCAGTTTGCAAATTGAAAACTAAAGAGAAGCCTGTTGGCGACATTTCCGTGTCACTCGATTTTTTTGTTCAATTGGATTTCAGCTTTGAGGTACAAATGACATATAGCCGATGTAATGTTACATTACAGCTCTCTACAGCTTAAACAGCTAGATAAATTAATGCTTATTTCCTGACTGGATTTCAAAACTAAAAAATAGTAGGTACTTATCAATAAACCCTTAATATTTACGAATGTTCTATTTAGCGATACCCCACAGCATGAGGTTAACCCAGCACATCTATAAATTCAGAGACGTCTCATACGTAAGGCACTGGTCAATAAATGCCTATTTACGTAAAATTATTAAATAAGTAAGGAAAAAAACAATGCTAACCTAGATAAAATACGTATATTGCAATTTGTGTAACACTATTTTAACAAACGTGCTTAATAGTTATCTTTGTGAGATGACTTGATTTTTTTAATCATTCCACAAATTATTAAGATTGTCGCAGAATTAGATAACTCTTATGATATCAAAAACCACTAACTTTCTTCCAAAAGCATTACTGGAGTATTTAACTACTTCATCCAGTCATTCAGATAAAACTTAACACAACGTATTTTCTTGTTGTATACAAATCTGAAAATATAGAAATTCTATGTGTTAGTAATTTTTAGTACAATGGTTTTTGGCTCAGGCTTCAGTTCAATTTACGAACTATTGTAACCTATTTATAGGTATACCGTGTCTTGCTTATGTTAAGATAACTACTTATCTCAGTAATTTTGACAAAGAAATACATTTATATGTATCAAAGAACTATTGTCCCTACGCACAAAAGTACAACTTTATATCAGTTTAAAGGGCAGTCTTATCTGTCGCCGCAAACTTTTGGAGACAGAGCAAACCTTTTAGTTTTGAACCAACTGATAACGCAATACGACTAGATTAACCGCTCTCGTATAAAAATAATGTTTATCATGTAATGGTTTTTAACATTATGCAATATTATTGTATTTCTTCTTGTTAAAAAATTATTTTTTTAGTTAATTTCTTGTTGTTGCTGTTTTGACTACGAGGGCGCACTGAAATATCAGAGGCTGTGATTGCAAACCAACCACACCATAGTCTGAGTGGGCCCCCTTTCCATCGTAGCAGTAGGTATT
>LGAG01000229.1:219562-262297 GCA_001278395.1 Lerema accius
AAAATCGCACTAAAGTAAATATTGGTTCTACTAAACCGCTAACATGAGATACACGTTTCTAGTTTTTACCCTCCAAATGTTTAATGTAAAAAGTTGCCAACTATTTCTTTGCACACCACTCAGCAAAATTCGCGAAGCTATTTACCAAATGGCGCGGTAAGCAAAATCGAATTTGCCGAGTCAAAGTTAAAGGTTTTACCTGACATTAGGTGGCTTGGACTTTTCTCTAAATGTAATTACGTTTTATACTTCAGCAAATTCTTTGGACTCAAAAGTAGATAAATGTTTGTTCCCATTCTGATTTGTGTAGATACTGAATTGACTAAGTTGAAAGTGAACTCACTTAAGAAAACTGATGCTCAAAAAATATTTTTTCAAGCTGAGAATGTAATATTGACTGAGTGGTGGGCGTCTTTTTCAATAGGTAGAGTTGGTTAACTTATATTCTGATCTTTCCCAAAACGTTTTAACTGGATGTGATTCAATATAGTATTATGCATAAAGAGTTACTTATATTTCTTTCACTGTGTCGCAACAAAGACCAGTTTCTGTCTTGATGCTAGTCTATCTTTTCATCAACTCATCCGTGTATAAAAAAAAAACAGAGTCATTGGATTTTACTTCAAAACAAGTATTACAGCCATAGTTCACTACTTTACTAGCTTCCTTCTTCTCTAAATGAATGGATTCTTGATAATGTAAATTTTCTCACGATCTATTCGGTAAATAAAGCGATTCATTAAATCCTGATTCTTTAAGCTACTTGCTTAAGATTTCAAAGTAGTGTAACACTATTTTATGTGAAAACTTACGTATCTTACGATTTCCTTAAATCCGGTACAATTTACATCCAACATGACCCCTATAACATTCATTGATTGTTGCAGACATGTATCTAGTTTGGGTACATCAAAAGTATTTATATTAACATGAGACACTGTAATTAGTTTGTTAAATGCAGTCTTGCTAAAATTCAGAGTACCTGAAAAGATTAGAATAATTGGACCCTTATTTTTTTTGTTAAATTAGTATCATCTATGCAATTAAATAAAATCGAAGTAACTTGTAATATTAAAATAACCGCTTTTTACTGAATGCATACATACGTACGTACCTATACACGATACACGTACAATTTTTTATTTTTTTTATTTTTGTCTGTCTGTCTGTTTGATCCAGCTAATCTCTTTCTCTTTGACGGGACTTTCACTGGCGGGTAGCTGATGTAATAAGGAGTACTTTTTTTACTTTCGTCTCAGCATAGGTTTCCCGAAGCGAAGCAAAGACGGGTCTACTAGTTAACATTACAATAATTCTAGACACAATTTTAAAAGTTTCAAAGTAAATGTGTCTTCTACATCATCTCGTACCATCTGCTTGGCTTATTTCTAAGCATTACCATTTTTACCGACTGAGAATTTTACGACACAATTTTTGTATCTCCTTTTGCTATATTTGAACGCCGAGTAAACCTTACTTCTCTCTGATTTTAGAAAGTAATAAAACTACAAAAGGGGATTAAATGTACGGTGGTCTGCGACATTGAAAGGGTTAACAAAGGATTTGGACGGAATCGAACTCATAAAACTGAATTTCAGCGAAATTGAAGCTATAACAAACGATACCTGATATATAATATATGTTATTATACAAGACATATTTTTTTGCGATAAATAATACATTCATTCAAATATATACTAAGAAAATAAAGTTGAAGAGTTTGTTTGTACTTGTTGTTTGAACGCGCTAATTCCAGGAAATACTGAACCGATTACAAAAAATATTTTAGTGTAAGATAGTCCATTTTCGAGGAAGGCTATAGGCTTTATAACATTTATTTCGAAAACAGCAAAAACTGGATATTATAAAACTATTGGATAAATATCAAAGAATATGAAATATCCTCGCAAATTGGTTATTAATAGCACAGTGAAAATTTTTGTAACATGCCCATGCAATCAGTCTGCCGTCTATGGTCGAAAAGCTGTATAAATATTAACATCCCGAATATATAATTCCATAACGAATCCCATAAATTAAGCTACAAAAAATGTTAATTTTATTTTCGCTGTTTTTCTCTAAACAATCCAGTTACACAAATAACAATATGACTGAATATTATTTACCGCGATGTAAAACAACCATCAAAGGGAAACAGTACTCAAATATTCAGCCAACATTATGTTCAGTAAATACGTTGGGAGCGAGAATTAATCTTATTCAATCGCGAGAATTATTCGTTTTGCTTTCGAGGGACTTGTTGTACTGTCGTTGATGTAATACAAAATATTTCCAACCTTTGTAAGTTACGAATAATGTAATTTTGTGGAAAGTAAAAGAATCAAATTCTGAAATATAAAGACTTTACTAAGCTATGCTAAGCATTATAGTCGTACTTATTAATGAGAAAAACAAAAAACACAACAGTTGAAATTTTGGTAGCAGAATAAAAATTAATTAGCCTGTCGATCCTATCTACAGAAACGTATCTAATGACACCATATTTTGAAATCCATTTAGCAGTTGAAACTGTTGAATTGTTGTTTACGTAAAATGATATTAATCTAAATCCTTTTCCTGAAGTTTAGAAATCTCATCTCTCCTAATAACTTCCACGCCATCTCGATACTTCCAATACTATCCAAAGTTCTGAAGTCCTAATTCCCTCGGCTACTATTACCTTTTCGAAGTTTAGTCTCTTGTTTTTATTAGTAATTTTTGTATCGATTTCCCGTTTCAATTACCGACTTGCGATGAGACAAGTCTGCAAGGCTTATGATATGTAAATACGATAAAATATTGCGTCGATTCTCTCTGATTTTTTTTCCAGCGGCTTGCTTCTGAAAACCATGGCTTTCCGTTGTACGTTAATTGTAAAATGTATTTTTTATCAAAAGAAAATCCTTATTTGCAATTGATTACAGAGTAATTGGAATTTTGTAGAATAAACTACATGAAAAAAAATCTATCCTCTGCTGCTTAACTACAAGATAACGTCCATAGCAACTGAACGTAAAAAAATAAATGATTAAACTTACCACGATCTAGTTGACAAGTTAGTAAACACAGGAATTTCACGTAATTCTCTTCAAAATAATCCAGTACCATCCTTGTAGAAAAATCATTCCAACCCAAAATAATTGGTGTGGAAAATATAAAAGCAAACAAAAGTTCATTGATCCTCATTGTCTCCACTAGTCTAGAAATTTTAAGCTGAACTGCAGGCTTTAGGTTTTCATTTTATAACTGATGCAAGTACAAACAAGTACAGGGAGCCACATAGATTGTTGTGACAAAAAATACAGTTGACAAATTACCCTTAAAAATGTTAACATAATTAGATGCATAAATGTAGAATCGTAAATATCTTTTATTGAACTCGTTTAAGACCCAAAAACTTTTTTGTTTTGACGAAGAATTCAACATGAGATATAAAGATTGTAATAATTACCAAAGCTATTGAAGTGTAAAATATTTATATACTGCCTGAAATTTTTTCAAACTTTCAAGCTTTGTACTACACATCATTTTAGTTTCTCTTCCTTCTCCTTCAGATAATACAGGTAATTGAAAAGATTAACTTCATAAAGATACTCCTAAATAAAGTTAAACTACCAACCGTAATCCATAACCTGCGTTGCTAGATGTACAAATTGAATAATCAGCCCATGTCCAACAAAGGCATTACCCTGGATAGACAAGAAAATGGTTTCGTTGGACACATCAATTCAATCTAATGCATAGATTATCCTATGGTAATTTCCACATTTCCCTGTCATTTATGTATTATCAAAAGAATTGATTCTCTTTTTACATGTTTTAGTTTTTGACAGCCATTTGTTTTATTAGGGTTCAGTTGTAAATAGAGAGTTACCTGTCTTTTTTATTCACAATCACAATTCAAATAAGTTGCGTCTTTTAGTCCACTCTTTTACGAGTATAAATTAAGAATTACATACTGATTATAATAATATATCTTAATGTATAACACTATATATGTGTTATTATTCTATGACTATCACTGATTATGGTTACGAACAGTGTTGCTTCTCAGTTAACCGTCAATAAAACAGTTAAGTGCACCAAAAGAAACGCATAGACTGATTTTTGTAAAGAATGAAACAAATGATGTATGTACGTTACCTGGTTACCTCAGTGAAGTAGGTAAAGGTATCGATCTGCGTCTAATATCTATTCAGGATTACGATAAGGGATCTCCGCGGAAAACCCCTTCTGGACAGATCTTTCTGTTTCACTGGACAAGGGTCCTATCGGAATCACATCGAGGTCAGATATTATACGAAACGAAAAAATATTACTGTAAAAATATCTAATTCGTACACCGAATTCTCCTTCTATCTGTTACACGATTACTTTTTATTGTATTCGTAAAATTTTTTGAAAGGAAAATAAGAACTGGTATGGAAATTATCATTGTCAATGATTATCAATTGTAGTAAGTTCAATAAATATATAGTCACAAAAGCATATTCATGATCTTATGAAGGTTCAGTTATGTCACTTAACCCTAAAAATTACGGTTAAAAATGTATAGCACAGAATGGAATACAAACAGACTGAATAGAAAGGTAAAGAATCTAAGTTTACCCTCTAGAAAATTCCATTTTAATTTTAAATTGGCTTATTATAGACTTTGACTTGTGGTATGAAAGTTTTCTTGATGCTTGTCAAAGAAATATACGAGTACTTATATTCTTTTTCTGTGATGATAAGGCATCTTAACAGTGGCGGATTAAAAAAATGAAAATTATATTATACGAAAAGAAACAGGCAGATATTTTATAAACGCAATATTTTATACATTAAGTCATGAAAATAAGCCAATTGACACATTTCCTCTTGAGAAGAACGAGACGACAAATAAGTACGAGTAACTTAAAGACGATGTAACGTAAAAATGTTTTGGTAGTTTAGTTAGAATTTAACATACGAGTATCTATAGTACAAAATATTAACATGAATAAATGATGTTGCATGTGAATTTAAAACATAAAAATGGCGAAATATTAGTAGTTATTGTTGTTAGTTAATTCCATCTGAAAAAAGATCAGCATTCCAAACAATCTTAGTACGAATACGCGTACATTGAAGCCTCTGTTTTACGAGTACCTTAATAGGGTACTACATAAAATTTTGGATAATCGCCTTTGTAACGATCCTCCTTCAGTAGAGAATGAGGTTGTTATAGTAACTTAATGATTGTCCGAATCGATTACCTTAAAGATTACCCAGCCTTATCTTAAACCATTGCCGATACCAAGGACCCAAAGTTTATTTCAGTTCATCATCGTCTCAAATGTTGAGTTTACATTTTGTAACAATAATTTCTCAATCCTTATAAATTTTAACGATCTCAGTACTGCATAATTGGATCCTAAGAACAGCTTAACGTGATTTTTTCAGCTTTGAATTCGAAAATTTCAAAGTTTCAAAGCGCAGTTCAGCATAAAATGGCCGGCAAATTGGTAATACTTGAATACTTCTTGTTCCGCCAGCATCAATTTCTGTTAATCTTTAATTCGAATTAAAAGGCAGAAATCCTGATTGGATCGAGAATTCCTCGGCTAGTTTTCCAATTATCTTCATGCTTACGAACATTTCTATTAGAGTTGGAATACCTTCACCAGCGTATTGCGATGGGAGTTAGAGCTCGTTTCGTTTTGAAATTATTCCGTTTTGTTTTATTGGGTGAAGCTCATCTGGACCGCTGCCAGTATCAGAACGTATAATCCTCTTACCGAAATATACAGGTGCAAATGCAATGAGTTTTCTTTCATTCTTTTCTTTAGTTTTAGCATTACTAATGATGAAATTGTAATGAAAATTGAGATACCACTAACACTAATTTTTAATAATAGTGATAAACACTCAAAGGACGACAATAACTATGGATCATTTCATCTTATTCTAAGAAATGAAACAGTACCTTTGAACACAAATTTTCTTACAAATATTTACATAGGACAAAATATTTATTGTCACGTGTACAAAATACGTGGTCACAAGCTTGTAAAACGCGGAATTTTCCGGGACATTGGTTTTGTACCATGTTATAAATCATTTTAGATTGTACGTAGTCCTTTTTGGACAACGCCAAACATGTGGAAACCCTAAAGGTATGGTGTTAGTTTCAGCAAGCGAAAGCTTTTTAGTTTAGATACGCAAAATAACATTTTGTATCATATTAACGTGGATTACGAACTTGAAATAAAGGCATTTTTAATTATTGCCTAGTTTTATATAGAGAGGGAAACCCAATTCAGATAGTATAAACGTGAATTAACATAAAAGACCAGGCGTCAATTAAATTATAAATTCTCCTTCATCGTTATTTAAAATCACTTAATTTGAAAATATGTGAGAAATTATCAAATGATTCTTTCTCAATTTCATTATATATATATGGAATATTGTTGGATTAGTTTTTCAATCACACTATTTGTGGTTGATAGTTATTTCTCGATTTTAATTTATTATTTAAAATTTTTGTTTCCGCCTTCACTGCAACCCTATCTCTTAATAAAGAGAAGCCCCCGTTATGCGGGGACACGCTCGCCTCCAGCAACATGTTCAAGAGTATCGTCTACCTGCTATCGTATTGACGCAATATTTGTGGAACGTCTTTTAGATCACGAGATAAGATGCTTTGTTAAAACACTTTTGTAAAACATTTAACAAAATATTTCAAAGGTTCTATTCTATTGGAATTATTGGGGAGATGAAAAATTAGTTATATTTCAGTGTACGTTTTTGTGGAATTAACTGTTTTATCTGTCTAGTTATATTTCTTTGAGTGTGGACTGTTAGGTAATTTGACGACCCGTATAGTTACATGGGTTAAATGGGTCCTGGGTTTGATTCTTGGGCAGAAATTTAAATGATGAATTATTTTGTTTAGTCTGTCATGACGTAGAGAATCCTAGTGTAATGCTACGAGTCTATTGTGTTACTTTATTTTTGTTTTTAATTTTAACATAGTTTGCTCTGTTCTGCTGATTCACATCTTTTAACCTATACAAAATTATTTCCTCTATCTGTTAGATAAAACCTTTTGCAGAACAAAACAAATCATCAATTTTTAAACGAGAACAATCTACATGATCAACAAGTTTTCTACTAAAACCTTTCCTTTCTTTCGCTTCTACCTCAATTCCTCCCACAAGTCCTGATTAAAATGCATGAGAGTAACCGTTAAGCTGTTATATAAATCTGTTGCGCTAACTTGTCATGCTAGATGGTCCGTGAGAGATAAATCCAGACTTATGTCACCGGTGGACAAATGTCCGTGGCCAGCCAGTAAGCTCGATGCTTTGCATTGTTGTCTAG
Source organism: Lerema accius (assembly GCA_001278395.1). Taxonomy (NCBI): domain Eukaryota; kingdom Metazoa; phylum Arthropoda; class Insecta; order Lepidoptera; family Hesperiidae; genus Lerema; species Lerema accius. The sequence continues at coordinate 226,910 of LGAG01000229.1, forward strand.
GACCACTAGCTATCTTTATTTCATATCCTGCTGTACATCAAGGTGACAGAAAAAGACTGCGTCATCGCGATTCGTGTGTATTCGCTACGAGTACGTTTTGGGTCATCTTTTAGCTTCATCACCGGAATAATCTATGGTATTTTTAAGAGGAAGTGAGATATTTAATTCTATATTTTGAAATGGATTCATACATTGTTCTTAACCTTATACAGCCCTCAAGGTCAGAAACAAATATGTATTATCTGTATTTCTGTCAATTATTTCCAACTATTTCCTGTATTTTTTTATTCCAAACAAATCATAGCTATAACGACCAGTTTCCTTGCTCAGAGCTAATCTAGTATTAGACTGTATACTTTTAAAACTGTAATGTAACCCGTCAGAAGCCGAGCTAAGCCCTGGGATTGTATCTGAGTTATATTCCCGACTTTCCAGAGTTCTGTATGCTATCACTGAGTCGAGTAAATAGTACTCAAGTTATTAACTTACTACAGTTAAATTCAATTAAAATTTTATAATGTGCTAAAATACTCTTGATTTGCCTTTAAAATAGTTTAATAGACTTTTTTTAAAACCGCCCTTATAAAAAGAATACTGTTCCTATCTAGTACCTATGAACATAAAAATCGGGCTTAGGGAAACAAACATTTAGGTTTGCTCATGTACCCTAGTGTTAAGGTTTCAATAACAATTTTAATTTTTTTTTAAATCATGATTTAAGTCATAGTTTACAAAAGATAAAGTTCATTTACAACACTCTTGCCACTGTGAAGGTGGATTTAAAGTCATGTTCTCAATCAAAAGGATTATAATTAGCTTGGCAGAGAAATCCTGCATCAAAACTGCATTCCCAAGGGATAAATTCGGATAATATTAGAGCAAATTCCTCCATTTTTCATCCAGGTGCACCACGGGCTAGGGAAGTTTAAAGCTTAGCGAATAATCCCTCGCATCCCAGAAATAAAAAGATAAAAAGGTGTGAATAAATAATCATTTCCGCTTGTTAAAAACAGTAAAAAGACCCGTAGAAAACACAGGAGCAATTGGGGAGGGAATCCCGAACATTCTATCATCCTGAAATCCTGCGGTGATTTTAAAATTGTGCGATAAATGAGCCGCACTCGCCAAGGTACTTGGCAGGTGTGAGGTGTGGCGCGACTGTCAGCGCTTGATAGTATTCAATACAATAATATCTTGACGACCCCGTAGTAGTGACACTAACATAACACAGTGATAATGACAACGATACTGTATGGTGTACACCTTTAAATGAAACCACTTTTACAGTCTTGGAAATGCTCTAAACTTTTTAATCAGATACTTAGCAAATGCTGCCGCTCTAACTTAAACTACCATCGTATGAAAAACCGTATAGTATTATCATGACCAACCGCCTATCATTAAATAGGTCCTGGATTCGATCCCAGCTACACTATTATTACGAATTTAAACTTATATTTTCGATCAGTGTGTGTGTTCTCTCTCTGTGTTATTGAATTCGCGAAAATCGTAGGAATATGAGTCTGTAGCATTAATTATTTTTAAACGAAGCATAGGTACTTGAGATCGCTGCAAGACGAACCGTACCACCGACCAGTTTCAAGTAGGTATCAACGACTTTGGATTCACGCCAGCTATACAGCTCTCCCAGTGTGTAACTAGAGAAATATGTCCAAATATCGTACTTACTGCAAGAATACCGACATCTACCGGCATATATCGACATCGTGCATACGACACGATCTACGTTTACGATCTATGGTAAAGCGTTTACACTCTTTGCGCTTTAAGATAGGTTTTGCATATCTAACTTTTCTGTCTGTATTTCCGTGTCTTCGTGCTAAATTAAGACCGATTCATACATTCATTCATGTAGGTATTAAAGATATACTCATGCTCGTTTATTTTTTATTTTACCCCATACATACATACACTGTAATTACAATTTTTTTCTTATATATTTCCTGAAGGAAACTGGTAACAGAACTACTCATTTTTAGTCACTCCACCACAAGTAAAAACGCTTAAAATATAAATTCCTGTACAATTGTAGTCATTAACTAGTGTTAAATTGCAAACAGCCTGACAAACCTTGGTTAGAATCCACTCTTGAAGAACTTTGCACAAGTTCCAAGTAAGTTAAGCGGTAGAACTTTAGACACACGACTTCATTGTGCTTTAAACTAAGCGCCTGGTGTAAGTGTGGCCTTATCTGCCACGTTCCTAAGACCCCACTGGTGCTATTTGCATACCGAATACAGTTGAAAATAATGCTCATAAGATATTTATACTTGCAAAATTAGAATGTGTAATTATGGTTGTTTATCTAATGTAAAGGACTATACTATTCAGTTCTGTTCCGTTTGATTCCCTTAATTCTGTTCGGTTAAGTCCGATTCGGTCCGCTTCGGTTCCATTCGGTACAGTTCGGTTCGGTACGGTTACGTTTCGCTCTTTTCCTTACTAAGTTATGCTCTCAAACAACAGACTCGAACCACCCTAAACTATTTCGTGACGTTTAGACTCATTTATTGTCCTATTTAAGGCACATAATTAAAAATAAAATAAATGGAGCGATGTTAAAGTCATAAATGAAGGTTAGAAATAATGCGGGTGGCTTGATTCCAGTATACGGGATTGTAAGTGAGAAATATACCTTTGTTTTCAGGTTGAGTCTGGTAAAAAGCTTTTTAAAGGTCCAAAGGTAATTCCAAGCACATTGTAGGGGCACGTAACAGGTATTAAAATTACACATCCTCCCCAAAGCCACCAGGTACGCGGGGTTTTCAGACACAATTTTCACCCCTATAAATCTTTCACACCTTTTTAATACCCTGCTTTAACCACTTGTATGAATACACACAGGTAGATATAAAAGATTTTTTGGTATGCTACTGATTGAGTTGCATTTGTACCTACTAATTGGTGATGCTGAAATTCACTGTCAAATATTTTGATTAACATTTGAAAATAATGCAAGATCGATTGCTATAGACTTGGGGATTAATTCTTATTCATTTTACATATCAATGTTACACCGAGACAGTCGAGTGGCTTGTCAAATTAATAATATGTGTTCGTCGTATTTGACTTCACTCTCGTATGAAACGAAAATGAATTCTGATTAAAGCTGTTTATCGTGTTAAAAATTTGCCTTATATAGGGAACTAATGAGGGTTCTCTGTTACACAATTTTGGCAAAAAAAATACTTTCAAGTGTCTGCCGTAGTTTGGAATTGAACACTGGACTCGTGCGCTGGCACAAAGTGAACTTACTGAGCGACAAGAATCTACGAAGCAGATAATAGTACAGAAAGTTCACTATTATCTCATAAACATGCAGTGAGACCTTCGTGAATGGAGATAGAGTTAATCTTAGCGGAAATATACCGAGTCAGGATTTTTGGACCCAACTACTTACACGACAACTTTTCCAGTTCAGTTACTTGTACGAGTACGATAAAAGAATATCGTACTTACTCATTAATTTCATGTTAATTAACCTTAGTCTTCAGCTGCCCCTGTTAAATGGCTCGAGCCTTACTAACTATTATTTAAAAATGGATTACTTAGTGCTTGGTCTCAAGTTATTGACGATCCATTACTGAGGAACGGCCCCTCCTCAAATATACTCCGTCACGCTCCTCCAGTGCAGATTAGCGAAGGGTAAGAAGCCAACCCAAGTGTCAGCTTTTTTATACCACCCAAGGGCTTTTAAAGTGGCATAACGATTGTCATATAACGAAATATGGAAACGCTCAATAAATTAAAATCTTTTTGTCGCACCTTTAGTAAATTCTCATCACATTATGCAACAACTTTAGCGTTTTAATATTTCTAATAGTTTATCTAGCTCCTTGAAGTATCTTAACTTCAGCAAGTCTACCTACCCGGTTCAACTGTTGCCCTAAGCCATACCCGGTCTCTCTAAAATATAACACATTTTTTTCATTATAATTGATCTAGTATTAAGAGTTCAGTGACATACCCATACGCAAATATTACAACATATTACTAAGTCCTTACGCAATCAAGGTACTAGCTTCAAAGGCGAGCTTGGGTATACATTCTCACTTAGTTATTTAAATAATTTGCATGAAAGTAACAGGGGACGCTTAGGTTACAAGGGTCTATAAAAGCCTACCTGGCACCCTTTCGGTGAGCGACGACCTATAACTTTTTAGAGAAGGTATTTGGAAAGGATTTGAATTAGCAACGAAATTGTCTAGGCAACTATTAACAAGTTTATTTTAGCTCCCGCTGCTACGAAAATATGTAGTCAGGTGTAAGTATACTGACTATAATTTAAAAGCATTAGAAGACTTGCTGTCTGGCCGCATTTTGACCAAATCATTGCCTTAAACTATACATGGAATCTTTTGTATACGACTTACTCCTTGCTCCTTGCGGCTTGTCTCCATCATTGTGATTAAAGGATCCAAAATTGAACTTAAGACGCATGAAAATACAGATAATTTAATGGTAAAAATTACAAAGATATACCTACCAAAGTTTTTAGAACACACATCAATAATTTACCTTCAATTCCCTCATTTACCTTCAAACTAACCTCAATTGTAAAAAGTTTTCTTTATTCCCTTATTCGTACGTTTTCTCACGTTAATTCCGCCGAGCAAAAATTCCAAGAATGTCCGCTGAAGTATCGCAAACTGCTTACACCGGCTGCTAACCCTCATAACTTTTGGGAAACTGACGAAATAACTCTTATTCCCGTTTCCCACTTGCCCCCAACTTTAGGCCCAGCTTGAAGTTCACAATAATATTTTCTCGTTTCACGATTATTCGTCGTTATCAAATCTATTATTCGACTGCTGGGTTCAAGTTCTCACAGTAAAACCTCGGGCTTATTCGCAGTGTTAGTCAAGTGTAGTTGCTAAAGTTTACACAAATTCTAAAGCAGTAAAGGGAATTACTCGTAGGTATTCTAGTTTTCGTGTCTAATTGGGCAGCAAATCCTGTTATTGACATAATGTTGAAAACATCAGGATAATGAAATTATTTTCATAACCAGTTTCTATTAACTAGAAATCATTATATAGCTGATGATATTGCCACGATGGCGGCGAACCCTCGTATACGTCAAACCGTTTAGGTTTTAGACCGTGCCAAAGAAGTAATTTTTTGTCGGATTTTTTTTCACTAAAAGATTCGCCAATGCATTATCAACTTTGCAGATGAGTTACTTTTACGATTTCTTTAAATAGATAACCATATACCTACACAAGCTTTTATTAAGATATTCATAAAATGTTTAGTGCAAAAATTTTATCTGAAGAGTAGCTATGCAAATACGGCACGCTTTCAAAGTAAAAATAAGAAATTTTATAATACACTGCAGTACAAATATAAAGGCTTATTATCTAGTCAACATTTTTAAAATATAACATCTCATTTCATACTTTTTACGATGATTATTCTTGCTTTTTGGACTGAGCCGAATTCTATAGACTATAGTATGAAATTGGTCTTCATTAGAATACTCTTTTCTGCCTTCAAAACTGGATATCTAACAATCCGAGTACGTGAAGGCTTTGATTACAAATACCGTAAAATTATTTTTTTTTTAATCTAGGAAAAGGGCATATAGCTTAATTTTAAACTTAACTTGTTATAAATACGTTTAATTATAAGATAGATGAACTACCTACAAAGTTTTGGGCTCTAGTTTTTTTTTCGAATTCTCACTAACAAATTATTTTTTGATATATTTAATATACTGTAATCCTTTAGAAATAATCGAACAAAATCGGATGCCCAAATTTTTTGTAACAGCGAAACGGAAAAATGTGTTGTAACCTACGAACGAATTCTAACCATGGAAACATTCCAAGTACTAAAAAAATGTTCTATGCAAATTGCAATGCAGAGTGTGCTAATACAAATTGGACTATGACAGTACATTGATAATGACGACCACAACACGTCAACTAAACGAGCTAGTGTGTTGGAACAAATAAATTTTAATGGGTTTTGAAATTTGGATCATAATGTTAATAATAATACTCGTTATTAAGCGCCAATGCAACTAGTAATCATGAATAGAAAAACAAAAACATGTTTGAAAAAACTTGGAAGGATGGGTTTAATATAAAGAATGACCTATTTCATTCTCACAGTGCAAAACGAATCCAATGACACCTAAACGTTAAAATCCCTGAATCGATTTGGGCTAGGGGCGTAAAGAAATAGGCATACACACATACGAGTACACTCAAAAATCATAACTACGTAGCCAGGTGAAAAATGTCGTTTTAAGTTTGCTGTCAATTCGTAGCAGAATGAAAAGAAAAAAACAATGGATCGGCATCCGTAGAACGGGGGCAAGAATTCTGCCGAAAGTCATCCAATTAGACGCGGAATGTCCGGAGCGGAAATACGAATAGCCTAGATGTAGAGTGACTGTATTAACACCTGTCCTGAAACTAAGTCAGGAGGATGACCATATGGCAACAGTTACTAAGCCCGACGGTTTGTCGGACCCTGGATTTGACTCCCAACGAGTTAAAATTATTCATTGTGTATTCTTCGTAGTACCTACTTACGATACGGAATATTTGTGTGTGTATGAGTGTGTAGTATATTTATTTATCTATAGGAGAATCATTACCTCACACATTTTTCGCTTTTTTATGGAAAAACGGAACCGGTACAGGATCACAAAGTTTCTTTCCATCTGTTTGTTTGTCCACGTATCTTTCAAAACTCTTTTTTCAGTAAAGTGTAGAGGTATAAAATTGAAAGAGATATTCAATTATATTTACCTCTCAACCTCAATTTTACCGATTATTTTCGCTTTGTTTTCTTATGTAGCTACTTCCAAATACGTGAAATTGATCCCAGCCGACCATAGCATCAGCATCAACATCAGCAGCTTTCAAATCCCAAGAGTCTACGAGTTTGATACAATATAGACCAACGAATAGACTGATGAACGAACGAACGGATATGGAGAAACCTAAGGGTTCAATAGTTCGACGGAACGTTAAAATAAAAGTCCCTTTAGATTTTCGTAATGGATAGATAAACAAAGTCGCGGACAGTCCTGTTGGCAACTAAATAGTGGCCATAAAGCTGCAACGTCGCAACAATGTATTCAATTCGGCGATGAATCGGTATTTTGAGAAGTATTCGGAAAACGATTCTCTCACCGCACTATTTCGCATACTGCAGATCGAACACGACGTTGCATTGCTCAGATAGAAACTAAAGGGGCTGCAGATTCACTTATACAAGAGGCGACTATCTGTCAAGTGTACACGATTTACTTATACAAGAGACGAACATCTGGTACAAAGCATCTTTTGACTAAGGTTCAGGTTCAGGTTAAATTTTTTTTTGTAAGACGTCTATTGTATAATTGTGTTTTTGTTTTAAGATGTGCGGGGGAGTTTCTTTCACCGTTTCTTCTTCTCCATGTCAAAGCACCTTACTAAGAGGGAGTAGACTTAAAAATGACGTGCACAAATGTATCTTTGTACCTACCTATATGAAAAAATGATTTTGAATTTGAATTGTGAATTTGAGTTTGAACTCCGAATGGGTAAATACTAAGGTTTACTATCTGGACTAGTAATATTTAGTAACACGTATCCTGCGTTAACAGTACTACTAACAGTACTACTAACTTCCGCAATTCCTACCAGGAAACAAAGAATTAAAGGTGTGGGTTATTCAACGTTCTATGTGACTAATATTCTCATTAACACATATTACTACCTAACTGAACTTACTAATCAACTAATAATTCCCCTATAGTCCCACTCAAGGTTTGACGCGTTATCCACGGGTGGTAGATGATGGCACGGCATTGAACCCTGACCCTTACGGACAAGCCTTATGAACCAGAGACTAGAAGAGTCCTAAATTAACAAATCCTTTATACTTCCAGAATAAGTCCATGCCGCTAAAGACGGGATAACTTAGTGTCTCCACCATAAAAGTTTATAGGCTGCGAGAGTTTATGTATATAGTTATGATCTTGATACTTTATAATAAAATTTATCGAGTGAAAATATTGTTGTCAACCTCATTCGTATTTATAAGGACTAAAAGACCACCTTTGCGGTTGAATTTTAAGCAAAAGACATTGTTTAAAACAATAGTCTATAGACGCGTTTGATGTTCCTTTCCAGGTGTTGATATAAAACGCATGGTATTGTGCGTTTTGTTTTAGTATAAAATTAATTGTACACATGAAATTTTGCTTCCTGCGCTTCTTCTCCGTGTAAACTTTAACTATGCCACATCGCAAACTTACTTTACCTTAACTACTCCTGACTGTAGAAACAGTAAAGTTATGAATTTCCGGAAAATATATTTTCCATTTTCAATCCATTGTACTGAGTTGTTTACTACAAAAATATATTTTAAGGAACTAGGTTACCGCGTTTGTTTCTGCGAAGTTACAGAAAATATGTTTTCACAAACAACAGATTAATTTCGAGAAACTTACTGCTTCTTCCCCGCCTTAGTTTAAAAACAAAACAGTTAATTAGTAACTAATGTCTTAAAGCAAGGTTACACTTGTGTCTGAGGCCTGGTTTAATATTAACTATCATATTATTTTGTTAATTAATATTAATATAAATATAAAAAATTTGGAAGTTAAAAAGGTTTTATGTAAAATCAATCGAAATAAAATATTTTTTGTACACATTTTAAAGTGGGTACCTACTCAGGCCATAAAATATAATAGACTCATTATTCAGCATTTTTTTAGCTTATTATGACAAGAACGGTTCTATGATACATATTATCCCACGAGACAGTTTTAATCCCGAGGGATAACTACCTACACGGAAATGGTACTAGGATAAATTTTATCCCCGAAAACGAATTAATTATTTATACCATGAGATAACAGGTTAACTGAAACGAAGCGAGGGTGGACCACTAGTTTGTACTCTTAACCAAGTTGGAGACCTCTAATGGCAAAATTTTATGAGACCTATAGTTCAGTTAGCAGATGATAAGTACTTAGTTCTGTCTTGTGGTAAACCCACCTAATTATTTTACAGTAGTTCATTTATTGCCGTTAAAATATCATGAGTAAAAAGTTGATAACATAACCAAATAGCAAACAATACATTGATAGCGAACAATAGTTGATAACATAACCAAATAGCAAACTCAACTTGAAGTAAGTAAATAACAATTGGTTCCGATAACCGCAAAGAATATGAGAAAGCTTTTATCCTAATGAGAGACGCAAACACTTTTATTTGTCATTCTGTTCGAAGACCGACACGGACAATAATAAAACCTGGAAGAGAAAATTTGATATACATTCTATTCATTGGCTCATGTTTTATCTTCCTATCGGTTCTTCCTGCTTGAATTGCAGGAGCTGTGAATGTAAATTATAGTTCTAAACATTGGAATGGCTACTTTACATTTTTGACACGCTTTTGTTACCTTTGTAATGGAAACTTTGAACGTGATGTTGACTGACTTTGAAATGGATTAATTTGAAACTCTGCATTTTTTCAAAGAAACAAACCTGATTATATAGGTATCAATTATACAAATAAACCTAAACAAACAAACCTAATTATACTATGTATATCAATTATAACGAGGTAGTACTTTTTTTATCACTTTGTTGGCGATTTATGCCATATTACAGGTTTCTTATTTAATTTTTTTTAAACTAGGACAAGGGTAATCGGTTCCCAGTTAACTGCTAAACCCTAAAAGGATTGTTAAAAGCTCTAAGTATCTTACGCTGGATGAATGCATAACCATTCTCAAGGCATATCCAGACATATTTAGAAGAAAAAGTAAAGATAGATACGTAAAGAAATGTACATAATGGGGTCATAATGAATAGGTCAAGCAACTTTGTGGCGCGGATATATTCTACATCAGCTGAAAGGGAAGCTGCAAACTGTATGAAACTATAAGGCTCATTTGAACCTTGCCTTATGACTTCTAGAACAAGTAATAAGACAGAAAATAGAAGAATACCTTACGAGGAGACGTGCTACCAGGAGGATAGTCATTTCCATTGTATTACATTACAAGCCCTATTAGCGATCTCCCGCGGCTCCGTCTTCGTAATTTTCCCGTTTTCGCAATATTTTTTTATTGCTGCTCCTCTCCTATTCATCTTAGCGTGATGTTATATAGCCTTCCTCGATAAATGGACTATCTTACACTAAAATAATTTTTCAAGTCGGCCCAATGAACAGCCCCTTTTCAGAAATTGAACCAGGTATACATACAGGCATCATAATATCGTCGAATAAGGAGACAAATCCTTCAATCCTTCTGATTGAAGCTGATAATTTTGTCATGTGCACTGTTACGTTCATTATCATGTACTTTCCTTAATGCAAACAGCTCTCATACTGCAAGCACTTGAGATATGATAGCTCCGGTGCATGTCCTAATACCACTTACTATGAGTCACTACAATGAGTGTTGGCAGTAAACATTCATACATAAACAAGTTCCAAGTTCCATAATAGGTAAAAACTTTTGCAAAACTTGGGTTTCTTCGTCAGAGGAACACTGAAGCGCTTATAGCTTGGTGGAAGTATCGATCTTTAAAGCTAAGTAACCCATCGAGTAAGAAATACAAGCACGTGTGGTGAACCAATAGTTTTTGAGGATACATTAATTCATCGATGTTCTGAAGGGCTGAGGAAAAAAACTGAAACAGGTGACCCCTGAAAGTAAGGGGTCACCATCACAAAGGAAGAACGCTAGAGGAAATTTAAGACTGACTTATCTTATAATCGTTGTATTACAAAAATTGATCCTATATTACATTAAATAATTTCCTTGCCTATAACCAAAGTGGCTAGGATGAACAGAGCATGTGGAATGGTCAACGACACCGCTCCGTTACCGCACGCAGTTTTGTTGTGACTGATATAACGCCAGTTGACGCCTCTCAAATCTGGGTTCTCGTTGACAATTGCCTCGATGGATGTCTCTTCGGCACTGGATAGTTCAGTCTTCTTGTGGTACTGCCATGCCAATACTGCAGTAGAAATAATTACATTATATTACAATAATATACACAGACCCATTAAAAAGAATGGACAGAGCGGTCGTATACAATTGCGACTAAATAGCTGACGAGAAAAAATCTGTCACTCACTCGCCGTAAACTACCGAGGGGCCGGCTTCATTATGTTCGAGCAGCTTCATATTTACGTTCGTCAGTTTTCGGCTGGATGGCTCCGTCCATTTTTTTTTATGGGTCTGTGATGGTGATTATTATGTAAAGGGTACCATTTGGACCCCTTATTAATTATTACTGTAAAGCGTTCAATTTGGACTCTTTAATTACATTATTAATTATTACGTCTACTATAGTTCCCATAACTAGTCAACTTACCAACTTTAGTGGCGTTTTGTGTCGCAGTAGTTTCCGTCAATTGGTAGCACGAATACAAAATAGCGTAGTCCGTATAGTTGGTGGATTGCACCACAAATTGTCCTACAAAGAAATCTGAAACAAAAAAATTATTACGATAAATTATGTAATAGGTATTTTTTATTTATTCTTCAATACAAAAAAGTTTATGATTGCCACTTTTCCATAAGTATAAATATAGATAAATATAAGTCATAAATTATTGCTAATGATGTGGAGGTGGTGTTTTATATAATTTAGATATTAGGATAAACGTCTTAACTTTTATATTAATAAAATTAAAAGATTTAAAAAAAAACAAGCTTTTATTACTTGTTAATAAGAAGAAGAACTAAAAAGTGCAAAATTTCAAGTCCGTACTGTTAACCGTTGAGTAGTTCAATCCTAGTAGCAGTATCACATCATGCTTATTATAAACATGCATTGTCATCAGGACTGGATCAGTGTGTAAAATTGTAGCTCAATCGGAGACCGGGAAGTGGGTGAAAAGCTTGCAAGATTTAATTAAAAACACCGGGACAGGTGAACCTAAATAAAAGCTTGTAAAATACAGGTGAAGATAAATAATAAGGCGTATATATACCTGGAATATTAAATAAAAACAAGCCATCGACTGCTAGAGCCTCTATGGTTCCATTCCGGGCGGTTTTCGTTTTGTTAGACACATCCACCACAGATACAAGAAGAGTTAGCAGATCTTCAGAGTTACTGTATACTCCTGTTAAGGTCATAGTGGAACAATCCCCTATCTCCACCTCGTTATCAATCCTTGCTATCTGATTCCAGGTCCCGAGTACCTAGAATACACAATATAGAGAAGTTCTGACTTATTAACGTTTGGCCAAAACTCTTAGGAACAAAGCTTTGGCCACAGATTTACACTATACATATAATTAAAAAAAAATTAAAGCATGACTTTTCGAATTTCCATAATTAATTGTTTGCAAAATTAACTTAGAAATTATACTAGCAATTATTAATACAAAAAACCGTGTGCTAAAAATTGAGAGTAATAAAAAATATAGCCTATGTCACTCACAATAAAGAGTTAATTGACACCCTATAATGTTGAACTCCATCTAGCTGTTTATGCTTTAGAGCATGCCAAAGAATTGGACATACATACACATATACACTTTTGGCACTGTCGGGTAAAAATAAAACGAAACTGGTCATAACCGTACTGTAAAATAAAGATATATCACAACATGTGAATGAAGCCGAAATCTTTGATAAAGGTAAAACCTGAAGATACTTGAAATTTGTCCAAAAAATCCTGCTGAAAAATAAAAAAAAACTTACCCTAGTAACATTTAGATCGGTTTGAAATCCACCTATATTAGCAAAGTTACAATGCCCGTCCACAACGAGTTGGCCCCATGCCCCTGACACGAACACCAACAAACAAACCACGCGATACATTTTGCCGTTACACCAATGACCAATAAACAAATGTCCAATAACTTCACTTGTATATATAGACTACGTTATCGTGATTAGGCACTCGAGTATACCCTGGAAAACTAAAGCCTTGTACGCACTTGTATTTTAATAGTTATCAGGCTGGTAAATTGATTTATTTATGGCACCATCAGCTAGATGTTATCTGTGAAATATCCTAATATTGACGCCAGTAAAATAAAAAAGACGTAAACACGGAATATCATCGGCGCCATATCTAGCAAAATTAAAAAAACCTGAAAAAAGCCAAATATAAAAAAAAATTGGGTTCTGATAAAGTTCTAGTAATCATATTAAAACAAAAAACCCGATGATTCAACTTCCCCAACTTCCAAAATGTAGAAAATTTCAAGCACATCTCATATTTTATCAATCCGTCAAATTAAGCAAGTTTGGGTAGGAGAGCGTTCCGAAGAAATAGAAAATTAAATGTAGGTATACCTAGATACATACGAGTAACTTTTAAAAAACATTATAATTTACAAGATAAAATTTTTCATTCTAAAAATAGCTAAAGCTATTTTCAAATGGTATATCTTACTATACTAGAGGCTTCACTCGATGAAATATGAATGACTCAAACCCAGGATCGCTTTTCACACGAACGTGTGATATTCGCGGAACATAGAATTTCCGTTGACGAAAGCATTCAATAGTCATCCGTTCCTCCGCTGAATAGAGTTGGGATGTTTGCTTTTCAATACGCGGTGAAGCTCAAGGATTTTCAAGTCATAACATTCGTGAAATTTTAATTAGTGCAGTGGAAAATTACTATCAATTGAAACTATAGTATGTTTTCTCAATGAGTATCTATCTGAAATAGAATTTGAGTTAGTACTTCTTAAAGAATTTAAAATTACGAGAATATTTCCAGTTTTTGAATCAGTTATTCCACTATTTTTGCATTAAAGAACTCATTGCATTCGTAAACACAGTAAAGTTTACTGTGCCTAAACTTCATGTTTATATCACATTCAGGATGTTCTCTGACTTGTATGCTCAAATATTTAATAAGGCGCCTGCACTTTTTAAGCTTAATTCTAGTAATCGTACTTAGTTTGTGGCGTGTTGTTAAAACAAACAAACAAACTCCGATTTATTTTCGATTGAAGCAACAAGTCAGTATAAAAAAATGCCAGAACACGTTGAAATATCCATAGACTGAATAATGTTTTTTTTTCGCACAATTTTATTATTACTTTTTATGAGGATGGTGCAGAAATTCCCCCGATGGTTTTATCTTTAACAATAAAGTATCTTATCAGTACAGTGATTTCAAAAAGGTTACATACACTTGAAATGTAAAGTGACTTAACTAATGATGCAAGCCTGATTTGTCTTTGCGTTCTGTTTTGAATTATAGATAATTTTGGGTTTCTCAAAAACGTTTAATTGAATCATTTTACAAGGTATCCTACAATTGCTGAGACGCCCATAATTTAGGAAATAAGAGTACGGATCATCCACATCAAGTCCAAAAATATTCCGAGACAGAATCAGCATTTGGCAGAAATATAGGTACTGGTACAATTTTCAATACACTAATGTTGTTTGTTGAATGCAGTTCTGTAAATTCTGTTAGGAATTGCAGTTATTGTCCATATTTCAGCCTCTTCAATTGAAGCGTCTGAACCTCCTAATATCAACGTAATTATGGCAGTCACGTCTCCTTGCCGAAAAATTAAAATTCTATCCTGACTTCTGAACAAGGAAATACACAAACCCATCAAGACGTACGTCTCAGAAAGTAACGAAGAAATAAGGACTCCATCGTCTAACTTTCCCCAACTTTTTCCATTACGCTCTGATTTCATGACAACCGATCGCCTCGCGTCGCGGCCAAGACAAACGTACAAACGCTGCTGGAATTTGAGATTTATTCATGTTGGAAACAGCTGGAAATTTAGGGAAATACGGAGAAATCGTGTCGTCTTCGACTTGCAGTCGAGGATAGATGGAACCACTTTTATTATTACTTTTCTGTACTTGTTATTCCGATGAATTTCATCCATATTTAGGGTTCAAAAACGAATGCTTGCCGATGAAATCCTTTGTCTAAGTCATCGTCGGATGTTCCCAAAAATTGTCACAAAATGTCTATCGCTGTATATTCAAAAACAAAAAAGAATAAGTAGTAGTCATTATTAGAAAATCAAAGAAAGAAAAGAAAATATACCTAAGCTATGTCACTCCTACAATGAAGACGAACCAAATAACCCTATTAAATTATAATACTGTCAAGTCGTATGTGCTGTAGGAAAGTCTAAAGAAATTAAAACTTACAAACACAAACAGATAAAAGCATACGATCGAAAAACATTACCCTACTACTGGAACAGTCTAGTAAAATAACACCAATACTGCCGTGGAGGTCACCGGTGACCTACGGGTATATGTTTTTTACGTTGAAAAAAACCCTCGGCAGTTAAGGTGTTAAAAAGAAAATCCCAATAGGTACAAAAAACATGTTTATTTTGCGTAAATATTAGACTGTTACGGAACCATTCATCTACAAATGCGTTTCAAAGCTGGTCAGTTTGTAACACTCAAAATCCATTTAAGTTATGATCTCTAAAAGAGAGGGAATATGAAAATCGTTTACAGACTAAGTAAACGCTATACAATATTGTGATGTGATATGTAGATTTATCGCATGCTTACGTGTTCACACTCGTCCCAATGGCGTAACAGAGAGTTACTTCGTGTGTGATAATGGGATGAATGGCTTTTACTTGCTTCGCTGGCTTTAGACGCACCAGCTTGGAAGACTGCGGGAAATCAAGGTACTTAGCGAACGAAAATAAATATTTGACTAACGACTTTTAATGTTAATACTGTAAATTCTTTAGTGCGGTTTCAGACTATCGTATTTTTCTGCGCGTATACGATCGTTTCAGCATACTCGCTTACACGCGCGCTATGTATGATACACGATTCGAAAACCCGCCGATTCTAGAGAATATGTAGGAGAACACTATCAAGAGGAAAACTCAGACTGTGAATGGCGAGTTATTTTGTAAAAAAAGTATTTATAACATATTATATTTAGATTTATACAACAAAGAAATAAGGCGATAAATTCACTAATACTTTATTTACTGAACCAATAAAAACAATATTAAACAATACCTATGTAAAAATATGGATCATCATCATCATCATCATTGCAACCCATAACTCTCCCACTGCTGGGCTCGGGTCTCCTCTCACAGTGTGAGGAGTACAAGCCATAGTCCACCACGCTGGCCTAGTGCGGATTAGCAGACTTCACACACCTTTGAGAACTTTATGGAGAACTCTTCGGTGTGCAGGTTTCCTCACGATGTTTTCCTTCACAGTAGCAAGTGATAATTAGTATCTAATACGCACATAACTTTTTAAATTAGAGGTGCGTGCCGTGGGATTTGAACCCAGCTACTCCCGTTCGAGAGACCAACGTTCAAACCACTGGGCTATCACTGCTTAGCTGCAAAATATGGATACTTTTTAATAAATATTTCTTCTTTTCCTTTACAATTAAGGAGGTTTAGAAACCGTTCCACTACGCCGTTGTACTGCGGACTCATAGAATAATAACACGCGGACTATTATGGGTTAGGTAAGAGGCCAACCAGGCAGTTTTTAAGCCCCTTCAAGCTATTATGACTTGACGAATGTTATCTTCAGCAAACAAAACAATTAGGATCAGGTCAACAAGGATCAAAACAAACCGTCCGGGAAAAGCGGTCCTTTTCCGAATTATCCACGTCTAAGAAACATTATTCGCAGCAACAGATGTCGCCTGGAACACTCTGCTTTATTAAGTTGTTTATGTCAGCGAATAAAACAGTTGTCCTACTATTACACTACACTTTTATGCTTTGTTTAAAATACTGTCATTTATCATTTTTATCTATCAATAAGTTTATTTGTGAAGGGTTATGGAGCCCTTTTCAAAAATATTGCAGGCAAATAAGAGTTTAAGACGTGTCATAGTAAAAGTTACATGGAGAAGAAGTACAGAAAGCTAGATTGCATGTAAAATACATTTTAAAACATACAAGTTATATTAACTTTAGGAAATAAAACAAGAAAAGTTCGAAATCCAATCATAGGCTAAGTCACTGATAGTTCAAAACTAGGATTATCTTAACACCAAACTTATCAAGTAGGTAATGACGTAATACATACTTTTCCTTACTTTCCCCGATTGAGATTAACCGAAATTTATTTACCGCCTGAAGCCTTCGCGGGTTATGAAACTAATATCTCACTGCCACTAAAATTATGCCGATAATTCCTTTCCCACTTTGATTTCTGTTTCCTAACTATAAAGTTAGTGGTATTACATGGCGTTCAGAACTGTACTGAAAGAGAAAGAGGCATGATAGTAAAACTTTCTGTAAGAATATGTACTGTGAAACAAAAGTTCTTGACATTAAAATTAGATTGGTCTAGAACAAAAGTTCTTGACATTAAAATTAGATTGGTCTAGATAATGTCCTTTATACTTTTAGAATCTATGAAGTACCTACTATAACTTTTTAAGGACAAATTTTCTTTAAAGCATTAAACTACGAGTAATACCTGGCTCCTAAGAATAGGTGAGGGGACGAATTATTAAAAAATATATAGCCAAATATACTCCCATAATTAAGACTTTAATAACAACTTATAGGCATAGTATACAGGGTGTTAAATCTCCTTTTCTCTCTGTATATTGAAATCCATCAAGTCCTTTTAGTTGTATAGCGTGCTAATTAAATTAACTTTACCCACCCCGTAGCGGAGTTGGGTAAAAATAGATTCTAAATCCAAAATTTACTTGAAATTCTACACCATTCCCCTTAAACCAAGTATTCCTACCGTCATCCAGACGTCAGAATGATCGTATTGTTATTTGCAATGCTTACTCATCACTCTCCAAACGTAGGGAATAATAGTTGAAGATAATATTAAAATCATCAATCATAGCATATTGTTATCTAGATTAATTGCCTGTTCTTCGTAAACGAGAGTATATATATATATATATATATATATATAGTTTGGTAAGTATGTTGTTGTTTCTATAATAATATTATAATTATTTGTTTGTCCGTACAATAAGTAGGTACTTCAGAACTTCTGCAGAATGTTCTAGACTTGAGTATTTCAGTTTCTAAGCAGACTACGGCTCATATCGCTCGCTAAGTTATTGCTATTTTATTTTCAAAATTAATGTATTTTGTCACTCATTAAATCCAAATGTAACTTTGTAATTTTTTATCCATGTAACCTTTTATGCCTTTCTCAAAAGAATGCGTGATTTATTTAAAAAAAGGGCAAAAAGTTGAGCCTTATACGTATTAATTTGATTCTTTCAAACGATTTATCAAGTTTAATTTCATATTATTACTCGTCGCTATTAAATAATTGGTAATTTAAGTTTTATTGTTATTTCTTAACACGATGTAAATAATTATCTTTAATTCATGTTAAAACAATCATTGCGGTGTCTAGGAATTTATTGCACATAATATCGAGATAATGTGAAGAGTTTTTGATTAATTCTGTATAATTACTGATAACTAAGTACTAGTTTGTGTTAGGAAAGTTATTAATAATTTTCATATTGCCAACAAGTGCTAATTAGTTTTAATTCCCGTAATGGTTGGTTAAAGGGATTTTTTTGGAAGTACTATTGTTTTCTTGATTTAATCTGATATGATTATAGAACAATTGCACGGGTGTTGTTTAGACTGAAAGACACTCTGCATTAATTATTATAAAGTTTAATTAATAAATGAAATAAAAAATCTCCCCTAACTTTCATTTGCTAATTATCTACCTATCATAATTCTCGTTCACTTTTATTTGTTCAAATACGATTTTAAAGTCACAGCCGATATTAATTTATACAAACTCAAATAAATTGCTGAAATTCATAAAAGTCGCAATAAATGATATATTTTGTTCGTGTTAAATTATTCCTTTTTATCGGTTTTCGGACGAAGCGTTGTGAAAATTGTTTCCCAGAGGAAAATTTCCCGGTCAAATTACGATGTTAAATTTAAAATATAGCACACAATATAAGTAATATTTATGTGAATTAACATCGGATCCAATGAGATAATACTGTACTAGTGGTCACCTCTCACTTCGCTTCGATAAACCACGATAGGTTTATAGATCTGTTATCCTACGGGAACAAAACGTTTTCAAACCAAGATAAGATACAAATGCATTAAGTATCCTCTAATCTAAATCAATCCAGACAAATAGACGTCGGATTGTTAATAATTTTAAAAAAATCTTGGCCTCTCTGTATACATATAATAATAGAGCCTATCTGTATTAAAATTCCCAAAAAATATTCAACGTACAACTTTGACCCAATTACAGTTTTATTCTTAGTACATAATATATTACAGTATTTTTTTTACCGTGACATTTTCCTATTTTTATAAACAGAGTGATGTTCCGTACGACTGCGATTGCCATCTAACCTTCTGATCCATCGACTGAACTTAAATTTACGATTGACATATCACGCTACACATCAATAACAAAGCGTATGTATTAGAGCAAAGATACCGAGTATTGTCTAATGGTTTATTTTTATGGAAACGGAAAAGGTATTAAGTGTATTTTTATGTCTTACTAAGAATAACATTTTCTGACATTTCACAAATTATATCTAAAGTTGAGTAGAGGAAAACTTGACATAATGAGTTATGTACAACCATTATTGGTATTTTGACCACAGATAGAGTCTATAGTTTCTATAATAGGAAATAGATAAAAAGCCCGATCAAATTTTTGGCAGATCAGTTCATGAAGTATGGAATCTAAGAAGATTATTTTCCTAAAAGCAATATCATACTGATTCTATGACACTGCTGTCAATAGTATAATTAAGCAGTAAAGATTGATAGAAAACCAAAAACTTGACTAGTACAATTTTTTGAGGTTAGAGGCGCCGCACAAAAAAATCATTTATAACCCATGTCACTCCCACAATTAAAACTAATCCAAAAACACCTCACATAATACAATTCGTCAAACTGCTAATAATTGAGCTATTTTCAAAAATTTGGCTTTAGAGCATGCTAATAAAAAGTACACAATCATACATACAATGTAATTGAAAAATTCAACCTTCTCCTCAGTAGCTTTACAATCCCTACAACACAAGCGTAACAATATTTTGACGTGAACACGTCATTAAATTTGCTGTCATACGGGGGCAATCCTAAAGAAATTAATTATACCACTTGATAGCTAAAGGAACAAACCATTACAATAAGCGAGGACAATGAAAACTTGCGCTCGGTAGAGGAGGAAGCGCCGCCATTTTTCGGTCATTTTACAACAAAAATTAACCTGTAATATGAACGTGTTCACGTATAAGTGTGTTTTTAGGGGGGGTCAGATATTTATGACGCCAGGGGAGGCAGATATTTATGTGACGGGACTGTACAACACAACCGTGTCCGTGACACAGCTATACCTACCCAATTTTTCTATGGCTAGTTATCCCCTTCGGAAGCAGTACAGACCAGAGTAATGCCTAACCAAATGTGTTTGGCCGGCGTTTGTGCGGTTGTTGGCAACAGCGCCACGGCGTAATGAACGAGTTAACGCAACCGAGCTGGTATTTCATTACTAATTTTCCCCTCCAACCTCAAACAACCTCTGCAAGGCTTCTGTTTAACTGGTAGAAATTGTCAACGACTGCTATGTAATTGGCTGTCTTTTTACACGACTGCGAGAAAAGAGTAACTTTTTTTGAGCGTATGTATGTATGTACCATGTATTGTATGTTCATTTAGTATAGAAAAGGACCCTGTGGACTTCTTTGACTTGTCGTCGTCCAGTGTAACTTTATAAGCAATATTTTATTTGGCAGGAGTCAGGCCTTAAGATAAACAACGTGTGCATAAGCTAGCTTATTTTGGATTACGTTGAAATACATTAAAACGGAAAAAGCAAACCCCTAATTAAATTCAACATAACCATTCTCACGAATTATAAGTGACAGTACATTTTCATTTACCCACACTATGATTCCTTACACGCTCACGCCAAACGCTCTCTTCAAAATGTATGGGAATGACATTAGGCGCGATAAAAAAATTATGTCACTATGGAAGTATACTATGAAAGGAAAGGGCATTTGGCTAGAGGCTCAGAACTAAAATTTCTATCAATTGTATCCAGGACCCATAAAATGGTAATCCAACTTGGTCATTGTTATACTACTACGTTATTTCTTTGCTACATATAGGAACTCGTCTATTCTATTTCACTGGCAAATGTTAGCTTATGTAAGTACGTAACATTGCTAAATACCAGGATTTGAACCGGTGACCTTCAGAATGAGCACTAAGTCGAACCATCGCGCATCGTAAAATAAGATACTGCTGCTAAGTTCAAGTGGCGCCCAAGTGTTAACTTCTAAACTATTTATTAAAACGTAGTAATTTCCTTTTGCGATTTGCAATAAAACTTGGGAGTTATTTCGTGTATTTAATGCTGGTTTAATTTGAATCTATAAATCGTTTGCAATCATAATAACATACTTGGTTCAAACCGAGTGTCCCAAGACACATCTATTTACAAGATTGCGCTGGAAGGAAGGTAATATTTATATTAAAAAAAATTGGGCGTATGTTTGTCCATTTCTTTGGCCATAGGTTTAACATTTAACCCACTTTCTACTTGTATAAACTTTTAATTTATCAACATGGATATAGATCATAATAGAATACCTAAACTTAACCACCACACAACACGATGACAGACAGTCAAAAACGCAACAGATCCTTTAACCATTTTCGATTACGGTACCCTAACAATGAAATGACACATAAAATCTAAGTAAATTGTCTCAATATTGGACGCTTTATGGAGACTCAACAATAAATTACAGTCATCAAAGTCGTTTTTCCAAAAATACCGTTGTAATTTTCCTGAACATTGATACCAAAATCGCCAATTTTTAAGAAAGAATTGACGATTTAGGATATGTGTCAATATTAATAATAATATGATAATAATAATCATCATCATCAGTAATTATATTACTATCTGACTCGAGATATCTTGTTCTGTGACATACCTATGCCTAGGTATACATATCAAACATTGCTGTTAATTAATTTCATGCGATCATTTTTACCTTATTTTTCTCTATAAGGTCCTAAATCAGTCTGGCTCCAGGTCCAGGATGACGCTATACGCTGTAATAAAAAGCTAAGCTATTAACATATTGCATCAAGCTGTCATAGCCGGCAGCTTGAAGCGACCAGCGTGTGGATTGTATGAACCGATTGCTTCAGGTTGGTCATGCATGCCGTCGCAACTTCTTAAGCTCCTTGCATCAACTGAGCAGTCCAGTCCATCTATGGCTACCCTAAGATCGTAAGTGGGTTATAAAGCAATCCGCACCGCTAGCGGTCTTCGCTTGCGGCAAACGACAGCTGTGCAGGGCTAACGGTGTACAAAAAACGAGAACCTCTGACATTAGACACTGGAATTGCATCAGAGGCACTGCAACGTGGGAAACTTACCTATCGCGGTGATCGACTGGTGTGGAGAATACTTTTGTTGAAAGATATCTTTTTAAGGGTTCCGTAGATAAATTTAAACATTACTAACTACACTACTAATATCTACTAACAGGACAACGCTACACTGACAGTCTTAACTTCTATAGACTCCTTACTAACAAATTAAAAACTACTAACATTCTTATTAACATTTACTACTAACAGGACCTACTAATAGACCCTGCTACAGTTCTACTCATTGTTTGACAGAATTGTCCATAGTCCAGGGGATAGGTACTGCAAGCTCGTTTACTGATATCATTACAAAAAGGAATAAGCGAGGTCTTCGAGTAATATAAAAACTTTGGATACTTGAGTTGTTCTGTCAGTCTATCAATAGGCATTGGTGCAGCGAAGCCTTCCAAGCTCACTTGTCTGCGTGACTAAAGGCCAATAGGGCCAACCTAACAGCAATTAGCTATCAAACAATGCTGCAACGTACTAACGCCAGAAGCGTTGACTTATGAAAGGAGAACTCTGCTCTGTAGTCGTTAATATGTTGGAGCCATATTGTACAACATCAAAGGCAGTGATGATTAATAGTCCTAGAGGATTGCAACATTTGCAACAGAAGCCGAAGTGCATCGTGAGAAACATACCTTTTTGTGCTGGTCATATTGTGTGGAGAACGCTTTTTGTTTATCGATTCCACCTTTGTGAATTATTGCCATACTGTGATCATTATCAATTTTTTGATAGAGAATGAGGCACAAATGATTTGCTTAAAAAATCTGCTATTTTTGGCCATATCATTTTGCTCTATAATTATGAAATGTACCATTATAGCATTTACACCTGGTCTATAAGTCGTTTCATGGATTTTGTAGACACAAATGTGGCACACAAGGCATATCCTTGACTAAAACTGATTTCAGATCGAGCAGATCACTGAAAAAAATTATTAATATTATCTAAAGACACACTAAGGTTCCTTTTTACAGACATTGTCTGAAGCCACAGCATGGCAAATTAAGCGGTACTGAATCAATCTTTAAGGAGCTAGCACCATTTTTCAGTACTCCTAAACTAATTACAATTCATCACCAATAGGTTTCAAGACAAAAGCTGGCTTTGATAAGTGCCTACATTGTTACTGATGGATTGAAAGGCATAAGGATACAAAGACTGAATTAATTTACGAGAAGATTGACTCTGCATTATTAAAACCTTATTCGTTGGTGAGAGCGACATTTTCAAAGGGGCTTCGTCTATCTTAGGAACCATCTGGGAACAGCTTCATACATCTGCGTTATAAAAGTAATGTGACCATATTGTTTGACTTTGGTTAGGATAGTACGGTACCTATTCATGCTGTTTCTAAAAATAAAAAATAAAAATGACTATGGATTTTTTGATTTGAAAAAATATGCTTGCAGGAAATTAAAAGGTCAGTATGCAAAGATATGCAAAATTAATAGCGTCACAATTATTTATTTACCGTTTTATGATAATTGTAATATAGCTCAGTCTGTACGTCTGTCTATGTGCAGTTATCTCTATACTAAAACTATTTCTGATTACAGTACGACTCTTGTATTGTAGGGATCTGATATAAAATAAATCATTAATTAAAATTATACAAAGGAAAATAGTAATTGTAATTTTACGTGCCATAATGTAACAATCACTGTCTGGTGAAGACGATATGGGCGGCTTTAATTATAAACTACATCTTTAATACAGATAATTTATATCAAAATTTTTACATAATAAAACAATTATATTTAAACAACCACGCTTTAATCACATATTAATTAACTTATAATTAGTAAAACTAGTTGGGAGTAATTAATTACTAGCTTAATGTTGCTCAGTATCCTGTAATAAATTAAAAAGCGAATTAAAAATTAGGTATTCTTCTAAAATCTTTTTCTAATACATATTTCGTCCTCCATAATCTATTAAGCTAAACTCTATTCTAAAGTCAATATTAGGTAACCACTTAAACCTACACTTCTTTATCAAATAATATGATCTGTAGAACACAGATTCTTACCTCAATAGATCAATAGTGAACAGAAATGAAGATTATAGATTAATTAACATAAAATTAAAAGAATTAAAAAAACGCTTTAATTACTTGTTAATTAGAAAAAAGAAACTAAAATGTTAAAAAATGCAAAATTTCAAGTCCTTACTGTTAACCGTTGAAAGGTTCAATCGTCTAGAGCCAATCCTGGTAGCAGTATCACATAATGCTTATTATAAACATGCATTGTCATCAAGTTGGACCAGTGTGTAAAATTGTAGCTCAATCGGACACCGGGAATTGGGTGAAATTTAGTTTTCAAGATTCGATTACAAACACCGGGACGGGTGAAACTAAATAAAAGCTTGTTATAAAGAAAATTACCTACTTATTAGACTGTAGACCTTTTGCGCTATATTTACAAATCGGGTATTACAAACTTATCTCGTATTCCGTGCCAAATAAAAATTCCTATTTTTCTTTTTTTTTGTCTACCCAGGTGTTTACCAAGTTTTGCAAAGTACCAATAAAATAACTACATTTCAAATATGAAAATGGATTGTACCTGCGTTATTTACATATTTGTAGCCACCCTATAATGTTACGTAAAACATGCTAAGCGTACTTGATAGTATAATTAATAGGTTGAGTTACGTAGGTACCTAAATCCAATAATGTTGATACCCAAAGTCCAAAGTACTATTTAAGAAGTAAAAATAATAGGATTTTTGTCAACGGGACCTTCCTTCCGCAGTCAATTCTTCTCCACGAAAACCTTACAATGCCAAATCTCAAATTTATTAAAAAAATATTAAACAGGGATACATAGTTGAACAATTCACAGAATAATAAACCAATATTTCTACAAAAAAAAAGCATTTTTAATTTAAGAAAAATAAAGTTCCATAAAATTACGCAGCTTCCATACAAGCGAGTCAAGATGAACATTTTGTCCGCCGAAATGCCAGCTAGCCTGATTCGGTGCGAATCTATGGACCGCTATACTTATACTGCTCTCTAATGGTTTTGATAGTTTACCGTTAGCTAGCACACAATAAAGGCCTGCATGAACTCCGATTCTATTCTATTCACTGCTACAAACAATTGAAAGCTTCAAATAAGTCAAACTTGCACAAAGAGTTGTCGACTCGTATGGTGTTATCGTTCCCATGTCGGATCACCGATCTATGGGTCCTAGATTCGATTCCCAGCAAGGTATAAATTCGAATGAACTATTTAAATTTATGTTCTCAGACTAGGCGTGTCTCCTTTGTCTATTTGTATTGCCCATGGCAACGACGATAACACATGGTGTCGTACTGTGGAGGCTATGCGTGTATAGCATTAGGTATTTATTTTAAGTTAATTAAGTTGGTGACCCAATAACGGACGCATAAACAAATTAAAAAAAATTATTCTATGGGAACTGTATATAATAAGAATGATTTTAATGTGGCAATCTAGTGGTTTATTCGGTTATCAAATTTAGATTTTTTTAATAGTAGGTAACTAAAAAATATTTATCGTCTTATAACTTATGATCTAAACTAATCACATGCATAAATGAAAAGTGAATGAAATCTCAGTAACTATCTACATTTATTGAAACTGCACTCATCCAGCATTTCCTAAAGATAGTTGAATACAAGAGCGACGCAACTGTCAAGTTGTCAACTACCAAAAAGAGTCCAAATAATTTTACGAAATAATCATAAATCGAAAGCATCAACCGTCATTACTCCCGCCACATTTTAAGGCACACATTTACCAACAAAGCTGTTCAACGGGCACCTCACTACCAATCCATTCATTACAGAACCGCACTGCCTTCAACCGCGATGCAACACTAGCCGTTCCGAATTCGAATTTTTTCACCAATTCCCGTCCCGCGCTATTTTACATACTGACAGTTTTGCGCGCCATTTTTTTCACTGTGTTTGTTTTTTTATTTTTAATCTGTGAATGCACGGCTGTTGATTTATTCAACGCGGACGAACTGGTGAGTTGATATTTTTATATTTTAGTTTTGTTTCTAGTATAATGCATAATTAATGCGTGTTCACACTTCAAAAATATTGTGTAAGTGTCCAATATTTACCGTTATTTTCCTGTTAGTAAATATTTTCCTCAAGTTATTCTACCCCAACGCAAAACTTTTTACGTTATGATGAAATTATGCAGGTAGCATTCAGTAACATAATTAAAATTTTCTTCAATAAACTAATTTTTACTCCTTAAGTATATAGATCTAGCGACAAAGTTTGATATTAGATTGGAATGATAGAAAAGTTAACATTGATTTGTAAGTTTATAAACTTATTTCATGTTATATTGTATTAGCTGATAATTAAACCATATCGTGGTCGGTTGACCTTTTTGTAAATTCTGCTCTCATTTATTTCGCTGTTGTTTTTATTTTAATTCGTGGACCAGTTGATGGACTCGTTCACCGAGATTTCCGTTAATTACAGATAAAACAAGATTCAGATTTATGACTGTTGCCACTTATGTTCTTTAATTTAATTATTTTTTTTTGTTATTATTTTATCTTTCTTTTTTACTTACTATAGAAGCAATTAACATATTTTTGTGGCCAGTATGATAAATTATTTTGTTTCTCTACTAGAACTTGTAGTGCTACAATAAAAATAAGTTGAAGACTTGTTTCTTATCGTAACAAAGCAATGATATTGTAAACTGTAAACTTTACGTGCGAAAAAAATGTCCCACAGTACACTGCATGTGTTTTTTATCGTTTTAACGATAATTATTTGCTCTCTCGTTTTTACTCTAAACAAAAAAAGGTGTCAGATTGTTCTCGTGTCTTCACACCAAACGCGCTTATAAGTACCTATCTATACAGGTATCAAGTATCAAAACATGTAATATTTATACAAGTATCAAATAAACTAATTAGAAGTATCGAATAAACAACGTTTACGTAATATTCGTAAAGAATGGCGTTCCACTTCACGCATCATCGCCTTAATGGACCTGAATGAAACTGCGCATGAACATACCTCAACACTGTTTCTTGTAGTAAAATTAACTGTGTCTTGATTGACAAAAAATAATCTATAGTAATCTAGATCTAGAAAATCGGGAAGAACTAAAGTCTAAACATTAAAATAAAATTTTGTAAAAAATTATAATTCAGCCTACAACTGCCTCGCTCTTAATCGAACCTAGAATACATTGAACGGAGGTTCAAAATAGTAATAAATGAACCATAAGGGGTGGTAATATAATTTCATCTAGTAAAACAGCAAACATAACATTTAAAATTGACAGAAACAAAACTCACGTAAAATATAAGGGTAAAAACTACAGGGTAGGTATTAATAAACATTTATATTGATTTGTTTGATGACTATTATTAATTATTTTTTTACTCTAGTAATCAGTGTTCCGTGCCTTAGAAAAGGCTAATAGTCCAAGCAACTTGATATGTAAACTAACTAATATAATTACCGCGTGTAAACTGATTGAAATTACACTGTTTGTAGGAAAGGCCATCGGGTATTCTGACGTGTATATCATAAAAATATGCCGGCGACCTTATTCGTCATCTGATACTATATATATGACACAACATGGGCAACCTCGATAAGATCATTCTAGTCCTTGTGACATACATACATACAGGTCTAAAAAAATATTTAAAAAAACTCAACTCCAAAAAAATAAAGCAGTGTTGCCATATTTAAAAAGATAATAATGGTAATACAAAAAACCCCACTGTAAGCATTTTTTTTGGGTTGAGGGTGCTGCAATAAAAAAAAATGTAGTTTACGTCGCGTATCAAAATCTGTCAATCAGTTTGGAACATAGGTACCTACATACAAGGGTAAACATTTATCCTTCTACTAAAGAAGTGTATATTGTAACATATCCTCCCCCTCCCCCCTCTTTTTAGCAGTCGAGTTTTTATTTATTTAATGATAACTAGATTAGCTTCTATGTCAATCAGTTATATAACCTTTATCTTCAAATATTTTCTACAACAAATTGCATACTAATCTGACATCAGATTACAGATTTATGTTAACCACATAACTAAAACGTTTCTTCATTATAACAGATTCGGTTCAAGGTTCATTACTTCTATACTTTAATAACTGAAGAGTTCCAATTTGAATTCCTTTTCAAGAATAGGCAGGCATGTAGAAGGTTGAAAACTTAATAAAATTTACATGGAAAATACAGAAAGCTAAACAAACACGTCAAACAAAAACTTCGTTGAATTAGTCCTACTCAAAGTTACGAAGTCCATGGGCGGCAGGGGTTGGTGGCACTGTCAGATCGGTTGCTATATTAAAACTATAATTATGACCAGTAGTTTAGGAGTTAGGAGGGAACAGATAAACATACATACATACACACATACATACATACGTAAATCCGCCGTAGTCGCGTAAAAAAGCCAGTTAATTTTGACATTAACATCTACCAACCAGGCATATAACGAGACTCTATTCCTTGACATAATGGACTACTGGTCAGATTTCGACCAAAGACTGGGTCTGTTTGAATAAATCTGCTTGTTCCAGTCTTGTTCGTCCATGTCCAAAACATGTGGTCAAGCCTGTTTTTGTTTTTTACACCTGAAATGAATACGACACGAGTTTGTGAGCGTTAAGGACGAAAGTGATTGCTATCAGGTCGGTTTTCGAGGTGTCGCGACACTTCCGAATGTTATTAACAATGAATAATATAAATAACTAACAAAGAATAATAAATAACAAAGAATAATATACAGGGTGGCCAGGCAGTTGACATCCAAAGCTAAAATTTAAATGCCTCACGGTAAGTAGTCTTCGAATCACCCATGTATGTTAGCCGATTTTGCATAGTTTAGGAGATATCATTGTTTAATGCTTTCATACATTATCTTCACCTAACACTTGTATTTAATTTTTATGGTGACAATTAGTGTACTAAGTTTCAGGTTAATCCGTCCAAGGTTAGAACGTGAAGGACCCAAAAACATCCATTCAAACATCTTTGCAAACTTTTACATATATAATATTAGTACTAGGATTTATAATATTAGTACTACGTAGGATTTATATCCTAGGCGGGGTTTTCTTACCAGGATATCCTTACTAAAGGATCCGCATAGCTGATAACAGCGACCAATGATGATCTAATAACTTCGATTGACAATTGAAGGACTACGTTCTTTGTCGCTAACATTATCTCGAGCTAAATCTAAATGATACTCTTACAAAAAATTATGACGTTTGAAATGCTATTAGTGTAGTACCGAGTATTGTACTGAGTACTAGTTACGTATTGTTAGTTGAACTTCGAATTTTACCCGACTGCGCCAGTAAGAGGGTAATAGTTTTCGAGCGTTCATTTATGTAGACATTTTGCCGTTTTCGCTATATTTTTTATTACTGCTCCTCTCCTATTCATCTTAGCGTGATGTTTTATAGCCTATAGCCTTCCTCATTAAATGGACTATCTTACACTAAAATAACTTTTCAAATCGGTTCAGATGTTCCTGAAATTAGCGCATTCAAACAAACAAACAAACTCTTCAGCTTTATATTATTAGTATAGATAGTGAGTTTGATTCCTTGAAGAAGCTCGATCCCTCTAGACACCAATTTTTTTATTAAAATCAGTGAAGCCGTTTAGGAATTCAGTAACAAAAATTTTGAGATAAAAAGATTATCAGAACACGGCTGTTCAAAGTAGAAGGCTTCCTATTTTACGAAAATAAAAATCGGTAAAGATAAAAACATTAAATTAATGACGTCATTCCGAACAGGACCGGATGAGGTTCCGGATTTTTCCGGATTTGACCCCATTTTATTACTGCGGCCGGTTACCCATTAATTATAGGGTTCAATTTTGTGTTTACCAATTTTATTAAAATTTTGTTTACTTATCTATTTATCAAAATTTAATTAAAATTTTGTTTACTTATCTATTTATCAAAATTTAATTATGATAAATATACAAGATATCTTTTTGGAAAATACTTCAATATTAGGAATTTTGAATTTGTTAACAACTTCTCTGATTTTTCATGATAGTAAATAACGCTTTCCTTGACCAAAATAAACCTAACTGATGCCATAGAAATACTGATAAATCAATTATGCGGTCTTAGGAACCATTAATAATGATTATCGTAAACATTATTCTAATTAGAATGAATGAGGAACACATATCTTGTCTAGACGCTTATCAGTCGATGTAGAAATGCCATCTGATTAAAATAATTATTCCATTATTAATTATAGTTTATCTTGTTTACAATATTCAGAACTAGAAGAAGTAATTAATGTTAAAATATAAAACATGACTACAAAACTTTTGCGATCAAAATTCTATGTCATTCCCACAATGAATACGAATCGAATGACTCCTAACATCTTGAAATCCTTCAAGTGAGTATCAAAGAAATTGGACATTACATATTATTACTGTTTTTTGTAGCAATTGGGGTTTTTCAATTTTTTTTTGCGAAAAAAGCGGGACTCTTATGTCGAAAGCGGGACATAGTCAAAAAAGTACCTATACAATCAGAAGTTTTGAAAAAAAAATTACACCCAAAGTTTTCATTAGACTTGTTTTTTTTTTCTATTAATTATTGCTAATCCGAGTTTTTAGATACTTAAGTGATTTACACTACCTATCGTTAAATGCTTGAATCTGGTCGTTTAATTACGTTACAATGAAGACTGTCTTCTTAATAAAAGAAAAACAAAAAACAGTCAAAGTCAAAAATAGTTTTAAAATCCCAAAAAAACGCAACAAATCCTGTACCGCGCGGGACACCTAATTT
Source organism: Lerema accius (assembly GCA_001278395.1). NCBI lineage: Eukaryota > Metazoa > Arthropoda > Insecta > Lepidoptera > Hesperiidae > Lerema > Lerema accius. The sequence goes on from LGAG01000229.1 coordinate 258,121, forward strand.
TTTATGGCACTAATTAAAGTGGTCAGTAACTTAAAAATCCCAGCAGTTACATTGAGCAGTGGAAATAATGAGTTGGGCAGTAAAATATTTTTTGGGCAGTAAAATAAAAAATGTGGCAGTAAAACATGAGCAGTACTAAAAATACAAAGTGCCGGTAATTTTATCATAAAAGGAGCAGTGCAAAAAGTAACAGGGCAGTAATACATGAGCAGTAATTTAAAACAAATTGGCCAGTTATATTGGGCAGTTATTATAAGCAGTTAATGTGGGCAGTTAAATTAATATTTTTAAATAATGAAAAGAATTTGACAAAAATCTCATTGTTAATGGTCTTTGGTTCGGTTAGGTTAGGTTGGTATGATTTTATTCGTTTGGAAGGAGGAAATCCGCGTCAGCGGGTTTCCGACGACATCTGTGACATAATCCAATTATACAATAATGATAATCGTGTAGACTTCAATTAAGTGGGCAGTAAAACTTATAAAATGGCATACCAAAAAGTTAAGTAAAAAACGCGTTATTTGACCACGAACACTAAAATGTGAAGGTATGTTAGGTAAGGGTTAGGTTTAAATTTCGTTTGCCCAATTAAATCTTTATTTTAACCCTACGAGTTACTGCCCTCAAGTTGCTGCTCACAAGTTACCGACCAATTGCAACTTTATAACTGCCCACTATTAACTGCCCATTTAATTATTTTACTGCCGAGAAATATATTTATTACTGATCGTTTTCATTTATTTTACTGCCCAAACTTTACTGCCAATGTCATCAATTTTACTGACCAAAATCGAAATATATTACCGCCGCGTTAAACTAGTGCCATTTTTTATTTAAAAATCGGGACGTCCCACCAAAAGCGGGACGTCTCTCAACGCTGATACAAACACACAATCGATAAACATTACCTTCCTTCTAACCCAGCCTGGTAAGTAGTAATATGCATTCTAAAATAATCATTTAGTTAAAAAACATTTATTTATTTCTTTACTTAATGTATCTATAGAATATAGAGTGAAATAATGAGTAATGTTACTTCAACCACAGACTATCGAGTAGGTATAATATATAACTCCATGCATACCGCTCTAACCAATAGGTACTGCGTGTTTCCCGGCCACACAATGATATACCGACACCGACAGCCGATCCCAATAATCGATGGGGTCGGAATTAAAACTTGTTCTTATTACTACGATTTATAACACCTTAGGTTATGGCTTAATAAACCCTGGTTGCCATTGGTCTTTAAATCAACAAGATTTGGATTTTTACCCGATTGGATTAGGAGGAAGGTAACGTTTTTCGAGTATTTGTATGTATGTTTCTTTGTTGCGATCTATAGGTAAACGGCTTCATGGATTTTAATTTATGAAGTATCATTGGATTTGTCAACATAGTGAGAGTACCATAATATAGGCTATTAATTTTTTACTAGGTACTTAACCCCCAAACCAAAAAAAAAATTAGCAGTTGGGATTTTTATTTTTATATTACTCATATTCATATATTTGCATTCGAATTATACTCGTATTTAAAACAATTAAATGCACTAGCGCAGGACACAGATAAAAAAACATTTTAATGGTCCCTACAATTAAAACAGTTTAATAATCCCCAGATATCCTATAAATCCGTAGATATTAAACAGAACAGGATAGAGCTCAATTTGAATAAACTGGAGTTGTTTTTAGTGACAAGAGGACCCCCTCTCTAGACGAATTTCAAATTATGCCTGGATTAAGAAGGAAAAAATCAGTATAAGTACGGAATATATTAAAGCGCCATTTATTACATTAGAATACAAACCTATTCTTAGCACCATCTCGGAAACGTATAGGACAACACAATTCGAAGAAAATTTAACCTGTGTAAATTTAGATTTTTTTTTATTAAATGTAATTATGCTCGAAAAGGAATAACTTATCTTTAAAGTGATCCTTTTTTTTAATCTGATGGAGATTCACCATCGCAAATGATGTACCAGAGATTATTATGCGGCTGTTAAGGAAGTAGACGTTAACAGACTTGGTTATAATTCGACCAGTTAAGATAACATCCAAACGCGGCTACAGTTAAAATAAAAACCTTAAATGGTCAGTGACCATTTGTCACCTGCAAGGAATTCTTATTTATTGGTGACCCAGTTGTACATTTAGTATAAATAGTTATAAAATATTATACACATAATTATATATATATATATATATTTATATAGGTATAACAAATTCCTAAGATAATTTTTATTTATTTTTTATTCATATCACCAATTCCTGTGATAATAAACTAGATGATGATGATGAGACACGAATGATAGACAAAGAATAAAGTCGCATCGTTACAAAACCCATATACATAAAAATAAAAAAAAAGGAAGAAGCTTCGTATTTACTTGTACGACCGTGACAGGACTCGAACCTGCAATCTTCGGATCCGAAGTCCGACGCCTTATCCATTAGGCCACACGGTCTCATCTGCATTGTTTGAAATTTTTTAACACATGATACATACGTAGCCTATCAGAAGTAACCTTTAACTTAAATCATCAAGGCCGGGCAGACGTTGTTTTGGCTAACATTTTGTCTCTTATAGTTGATCCTTTAGTTTTCCACATAGAGAAGACAACCAGTAATCTACACTCTATTTGAAATATGTTTTACAAATACGTTTTATTTAACAAACGTACTTCGACTAACTCTACTATGGAATACAGAGCCTAATGAAAATTGACGTTTACATTGGCATCTGTAAGACAAATCGAACGAGTTCATAAACGTAATGCGTTTTGGTTCAATTTCGACCAGAAACTGTATCTAGCAGACATAGTTTCCATCAAAGACAGGTGCAGACTTGCAGAGGCATGGCATCAGTCCACATAACCTCAAAGCGCTATCGATCTGTTGTCATGGGCCGAGAGGTTTAGAAAGTAGGTAACCGGCTCAAATTCCGACCACGACACACGCTCTGCTTTAATTATCGAACCTTTCTTGATTACTTTATGTTCCGATACATTTTATATAGGTCCACTATCTCAAGAACAAATTAAGAAGATGCATCTTCATTAACACCTATGGCCGTAACGCCTAGTATTAATACTCGATTTAATCTAAGATCTTAAGATTGGAGATCGAAAATTTAATCCAGATTATGTACGAGTATGTTTAAGCAATAAATCTAAAGTTTGAAATCGCAAGCTTCAATATAAGGATTGTGGGGAGTCATCTATGCAAAGTAATGGGCAATTGAGATTACTAACAGTACCTACTAAGCTACGAGATATCTCTATGCACACTAGGAGGCAGTTGAGGCCTCTAACAGGACCTGCTAAGCTACGAGACATCTATGCACACTAGGGGGCAGTTAAGGCCTCTAGCAGGACCTACAAAGCTACTAATATTAAGTCCAGTCCTACGTGAGGTTTGTGGACGATAGGAGATAGTTGAACCGCAAGCTCGTTTGCTATTCTTATTATATTAAAAGAATGTCGGTACATTTATCATATGTATGCATGTAGGTATATCTAGGTAATCTAATCTTCTAGTTCAATTGAAGAAGGCTCATGCATATTGTAAGCGAAATCAATATGCGGCTGCCGAGGAATTTATTTAAATTCAAACAAGATGTAAGTTTCAGTGATTTAGAGCGTGTAATCGAACAAGCTTTCCGTACTGTAATATACGATACTGTACGTATGGAAACCTCGGTATTCCGTTACCGTCTGTTCGTCCGTCCGTCTGTCCATTTCTCCTTTACCTAGCGATAAAACCCTTCGAACTACAAACCTGTAATATGACAAAAAAAAATTATAAACAAAGGAATACGAAAAAAGTTCAAGTTTAGACACCAATTTTTAAAAAAACGGACGTTACAGATTTGGTATAGCTGAAGTTTACATGGTGAAGAAGAGCAGAAGTCTATATTTATGTATAAAATACTAGCTGACCCGGCGAACTTCGTATCGCCTCAACAATCAACCATGATAAGAATTCCGGATCGATTCATTAGATTACGATTATGTACGACTAAAAACTACGATTTTCTCGTTAACCATGGTAACTAACATGGTACTCCTTACTCGGTAACCATGGTAATATTATCGTGTTTGACACATGAGATCCCTGAATTAAGGATTATGGGTGTATTTCATGTATTGTTCTGTCAAATCAGCCGTTTTGGC
>LGAG01000229.1:262369-281102 GCA_001278395.1 Lerema accius
ATAAATACCAGCCAACTAATAATAGCCTAGAACTTTTAATGGGGAATAGACGTATTGTTCACTTTGAAAACTTTTTTTACGAATTCTACTACTCTAATGTGTTTAACTATTAAATGTTGTAGTGAGCGTTTTGTTTAATTATTCGACTACGCAAGAAGGGAGGTAATGTTTTTGGATAGTATGTAAATTTCTTTGAGCCGCTCTACAGTCTAAAATGACTTGCCGGATTTCAACGGTGTCATTGAATTCGACTTGGGAAAATGCTACAGGTTGTAATTGTGTTTATTTTATTATCCCCCAGATTCAGTAGTTGGGTTTTTTGTTGTTATATTCATTTTTAGTAGTTTTAAAGAAATTCGTAAAATAACATTACATAGAAAGTAAAATACATAAAATTAACCTACGTATCCAAAATGCACATTGTCCTGTCCACATATATTTTGTAGCAAGTCGGGATTTTTGAAATTTTTACCGAAAAAAGTGGGACTTGTATGTCGAAAGCGGGACATACTAGAAGTTTTAGAAAAATTAACCGTCTGGTAACGTTGACATTGTCTAAGATTTGATTAGACTGCGAAATCTTAAATTGTAGAGACGCGTTCACACAGTTTTTCACACCACAGTGTGAAGAAATCCTAACCATACTACAGTTCTATATACTACTTATAGATAAAGACGAATTAATAGCCTACAGACAATACGCTTAAGTGAATAAATTGCGGTCGATAAAAACATAATAGAATGAGTCACGAGAGTCACCAGTCGGTTGAAAGTGATTCATTGCGGTTATTTGAACTTGGCCTTCCTGTGCCACAAAGAAAGCGAAGGGCAGCGATGGGGTTATCGTAAAGTCGCGGTTTCTGTACGTTTATAGTGTTATACTAAAGCTGAATACGCTTTTCTTATTCTTTTATATAAAAACACAGCGTAGTTACGTGTGTGTGTGACTTCCTCCTAAAGGGCTGCACCAATTTCAATTTTCATATCTGTAGTTAGTAGGTTAATAGCTTATAACGAGCGAAATAAAGAGACGTTTCTAATGATACCTTACATATCAAATTATGATCAGTAGTTTAGGAGTTAGAAGGTAACAGATGAACATACATAGGTACATACATATACCTCGTTTTTTCGTCGTGATTTAAAAAGTAAACAATCTTACAGTATCTTTTTATTGTATTTATCTATTTAAATATAAGACAGACACAAATAAAAAAAATAAAGAATAAACAATAATTTAATGTTAAAATAAATTTCTGTATATATCTAATTATTATTTTTAATTAATAGAATAGAAATAGATAGAAGTAGTGCCAAGGTTGTTTACTTTTTAAATCACGACAAAAAAAACAAGTTACACACACATTCATACATACCTCCATACCGGTCAAAATCATAACCCTCCTTTTTGCTTCGCCGTAGTCGAGTAAATAAAAGCTACTTAAATAAATGTATTTCTGAGAATTTGTCATTTAACTAAAACAAATTCCCACTAGCGCTGAAAGGTTATAAAATATCGTAACAAACATTGGGCCGTAAATCTGGCAATTTATCTTCTAAAAAGGTTTAAGGGCTGTTCGCGAAGGGCTAGTTAATCACTATTAATTAATACTGTTAAGGTACGTTTTCGAACAATGCGAACTGCTTTTATTGTAATTACTTGAGAAGTCGCCGCAAGATATTTTGTTTGATACAAAAATATTTAATTGCAAATTATTGTGTTATTTGATCAAGAATTAAGAGATCAAAAATGGAAACAAAGTTAAGAAGCAAAATACTTACTTTACTTCGTAATACGAAACTATAATTCTTAACAGTATGAAAGAGAAATTCGAAAAAACGAAATCATCAAAAACCTACACAAGACCTTGAAATCAAACAAACCCGACGTCCTATCAAATCTTGTGAGTTAATATCAAAATAACTGCTGTCTTGGGAACAAAACTATTTAACTAGGAACGTTTTATACTCACGTGAATAGGAACGTACTCGTACCTTAAGTCGCTAAATCGATTTATCTGAAGCGTAAATCGGTAGGGTTGCGTATCGGGAGGCTCCGATCTCGATTAATTGACGCTGTTTACCGGAAACGAAATTTTTACGTTTAACCGGAGAAAAAGAAAAATGGGATGGAAATCTTTTGTACCACACAGAATACATTAAAGAACTTTATTGTGTAGAAGTGAAAAGTAATGATTAATAGAAAAATAAAGCTGAGAGAGCATTGAAGTGTTACCTACGTAACGCAATTTTTGAAGGTCTTTGACGTTTAAAATGTCAAGCCGTTTGCATAGCGTAGTTTACCAGAGAAATGGACATACATACATACCCTTTCAAACCTTTACTCTCCTGAAACTATCAAAGTCTGCCAAGGGCATGTAAGCAAAACATCCTAAATCTATTCCTTGAATTATTCCTGTGACAGTTCAAAGCTCGGCTTTTAAAACAAAACAGCCATGATCCACAATTGCAACCAACGGGAAATCCGTTAATCAAAAAATGGATGTTTTTATTTTCAATTTTTGTTGCAGTGCAGGTGCTTTGACAGTGTATGGTGTCCATGATTAAGCCTTAATAATAGGACACTATTATTAATTGAACATTAGTAAAGATAGGAGAAATAAAAATTCCTCAAACTCCGACTTTTCCAAAACTATGGCTTATATCAGTGGCGAAATATTATCGTAAAATTACAAGGACTATATCAAATAATATATTTACTTTTAGAAGAAAGTGAAGACCTTAACAATTAAACATTACAAAATAAATAAATTCATTTACGTCATAACAATTAGTAATACAACATACCGGAAGCACTTGAAACGTTTAGAATCCATTACGATAAGGTTTAAGTGCAAACAATGTTTATTATTTTCCATTACCCATCGTTTTGGCTCATCGAAGCTTATGGGAAACATTTCAGAAAAATCACTGTCACAAGCTTTCATACGACTATGTAATTCGCTAAAAAAATATCAACTTCATCAGACAGTAAAAATTACAAAAAAAATATTGCACATTAAAAAAACCATTTAGTTAAATTCAAAACACACCGCGTTATTTTCTATTTAGGACATCCGTAATTTTCCCAATATTAACGCCACCCTATGCTAACAAAGCCCGCATGAAAAAGGAATTTAGCATGCCGCGCATACTTGTTATAGACGTAGTATGTGTGTGTGTGTTGTGTCTACATAGGGGTTAGTTGACAGTTGTGTGTTAAGTTTAACCCATTAGTGTATCATGAGTACGGATCTAACACATAATTTAAACGTACCTCTATGTAACAACAGGGGAGTTATTATCTTACTATCATTCCTTAATAGCAAATGGCGTGATATTTCGTATTGAAATGTGGGGATGATGATTCGGCCTTATTGTCATTACTTTAAGGTCCTATTTCATCTTAGATATCAGTCGAAGGTATTAAAATTCATACAATATTTTACCAACGACTGATAACACAAAGTCACGAAACTTCTTAGACTACACATGTAACCGACCAAGTACATAATAGGTACATTACAAAGTCACTTCAGAAAATTTAATTAAATTGGTCTATATAGGAAAGCAACGTTTCTAATATCAAATACTAGAGGCACTCTCAGTAATTGAAATAACTAGTAGGACATACGAACATGTTATGATCGAATGCCCCAAAACTGAACCTCCTGTCGTATCTTCAGCGATATAATAAGCGAATACACAAGCAAGTTATATTTTTTAAGCAATTTTATAACAAGGGCAAAATCTTCCAAATAACCTACATTAAGAACAAGGTGCATATTCAGAAAAAAATTACAGATGTTCGTAGCGATATCACCAATAGCAAATGATATAGAAAACTACTATAATATTTTATCAGTCACGTTAGTAAACCCTAATGGATTGTTATTGATTCTATGCATAATAGGCACATCCATAATTCATGTTCTAATATCTCCGGTAGAATAAATCCCTGGATTTCCATATCCGGATATTTGCCGGTTATGCACAAAACCCACATTTGTCGACCCATATGGCGCAATGGTTACCATGCGTAATCCCCGTGCAATGTCCTGGGTTCGATTTCTAGTGAGGCAAAAAATTATAAACATACTCGTACGTGTTTTTGTAGTTCGAAATTAACTAGTTAAACAATCAACCAGCTAGTTAGTTTGACTCCAGCCCTATGCAGATCTCAGACAATGCCAATTTTTAGTTTTATTTATCGTGGTTATAGCTTCACAGCTAAAGATATTTCTTAGCTTTTAGTCGTGTTAGTGGTTAACACAAAATCCTCAGAGGCAATGTAATCCTGGGTCCTGTTATTGGAGGCTCTCTCGGCTGTCCAGACAAGGGGATTCATAACTGTATATTATTTGTAGGATCGGCATTGGAGGGATCACGTTGGGGATTTGGAGTATTCGAGTATGTAATTGAGTTCATAGAAATCCTCATATTAGTACCTACTGCGGGTATTTTTGCTAGTGCTTTTGACGGTGACTCTTGGTGTAGTATGGATTGGAAATATAATCCGGAGTAAAGAGGATCTGATTCTAGTTCTTATAGATAGCTTAATGAAGTTTTAATATTGATCTCCCATACAGGTATTTTGAGTTCGAATCTTTTATAAACTAACATATTAAACTGGGGTTCAAGTGCAGATACGTATGAGTTTGTAATTGGACATAGTTAAAGTTAACATGGTGACGAAGCGCAGAAAGCTAGATTTTATGAAAAATATGTTACATACATGGTAAATGTACCTTTACTACATTTAATTTGAATGAAAAAATAACATTTACTACACTATCGTTAGACCGAAGGGACTGTTTACAGAGTTTAAGTTACCATCTGCCAGCCATGAATATCGAACTAGTCTATAGTCTATGTCTATAGTTTGAAATATCCATATTATTTAAATTTCGACCATAGACTTGGATCTCTAGTTTTATTAATAAATTCAAATACCATAGTAAATTATGATTACAATAGAAACTTTTTTCAGCCACTATGGATTTTATTCTTGGCAAAAAACCAGACAAACCAGCGTTAAAAACAGTGCCTAGGTCATCATCATAAATATATTTTTGTGCTGACAGACAAACACTAGGTTATTTATTGGTATAACCAAGTAGCCAGTAAGTATTCACTTGTGTTTCAATTTTACAGACCTAGTTTGGTATTGCATAAGCTTGGTTAATGTTCGAACTTGTTCGAACTTGTTCGACCAGTCGGACAGTGACGTGAGTCTGCATCACGCCATTTGAAGTCACCAGTTACTTTACTGTACCTAGAATTAAAAAAAGATTCCCAATCACACCCTAATTCGATGGTTCTTAAGGTTCCATACCTAAAAGGTAATAATCGAACTATTACTAAGCCCCTGTCCCCTGTATGTCTGTCACCAGGCTGTATCTCATAAACGGTGATAACTAGAAAGCTGATTTTTTTTGACAAATTATGTATTACCGTTACCGCTATAACAACAAATTACTAATAAAAAATTAAATATTAAGAGGGGTCCCCATACAATAAACATGTATTTTTTCGTATTTTTTGCTTTTCTTATTTGGATATAAGAAAAGTCACCAAATTCTAATAAATTATTATAATAAAACATGATGTTTCGTGAAAAGTATTTCACATCGTCTTATTTCTCCATTCTATTCCACTTAATCTTCAAGTTTCGAGAATTTCCCATAATTGTATGGCCCATTACTTTTTAACGTCACCGTTGTCCTACTTCCTGCTCTACTATGTCATAGAATGAACATTGCATAATGACCCGTAAGAGTCATCTTTTAGCGGTTTATCGCTTTGTCACTATATTATGCTGACATCGCGAAATTAAACCTTAATACAGCCTTTATAAAGTTCATTTAGAGCTGAACCTCAACCATTTTTAACCGATATTAGTATACCGTACATTAGAGCTGTTACAACAATAGTTCACCTCCAATATCCAGCACTAAATCTTTGCGAAACGAAACAAATGACTCTCAGACATTCAGAATTCCTAACGTCTAACCTAATCTCAATCAACGCTAGTAATAATTAATATCATTAGATAGATTTACTAGTGGACCCGCTAGCTTCGCTTCGGTAAACCTATGCCGAAACAAAGGTAAAAAAGTAGCCTAATTTACTCCTTACTACATCAGCTATCCGCCAGTGAAAGTCTCATCAAAATCGGTTCAGCCGTTTCAGAGATTAGCAGGATCAAACAGACAGACAGACGGACAAACCGACAAAAATAAACCAAATACGTATGCATTAAGTAAAAAGCGGTTATTTTAATATTACAAACAGACACTTCAATTTTATTTAGTTGTATAGATATATTATAGGTTTTAGTACAATCAGTAAACCGTTACATCGAAGTCCACAGAAGGCACGAAGGCTGCCAGACAAGTGTAGTCTATTTACGTCGCAAGTACTAGACGGTCCACTAAACTCGTGTGCCAATTCCTGATGCCGCGTGCGGCTATTACGACAGCGTTGAGAAAGCCCTTAGATATCCAGAATATTCTAGATGAAATATGCTTTCTATCTGAAGTTATTAATCAGAATAACAACAAAAGTTTATTCAGTTTTGCTGATCATATCGTTGCAAGAGGATTACAAGTTAATAAATTGTTAAATATTATATAAATAAACCTGCCATAACGAAAGTTATGAGTTATCCAAATCAAGTCATCCACCAACCAATTCTCAAATAGAAAAGCGGCACCGACCTCTCAGTTACAAGATCTACACGTGTAACGAAGCTGTCAAAACAATTTATTGTGTTAGTGTTTTGCTCAAACACAAATTGCCTTTTATTTGTCACTATAATGACAGTGCCGAGTGTGAAACGCGCTAAAACCTCTGTTTTTGTGGCCTACTAGTCGGTGAAGTGCGTTGAACCGGGGCGCTGTGCACATCCGGCAAAAAACTCACTGTCTGACTGTTCATCCGGTTTGGATAAGAATTGCCGTTTCATTCCTCCGTTCGGGGTTTGATTTAGGATTAGATCTGACCTACATGAGGTCTTTATCTTCATCTTTTATCATTGACACCGTAAGTACTTCGGAAGAGGTGTATTTAGGTTACTAACTAGAGGTATAACGGGTACACAAGATTGTTGTTTATATTGACAATTCGACCAATTACAAGAATCGTGGTCTTATGGCTACAATAGATTGGTCGAAATGACCGTTAGCCAGTTAACCCTTCACCGCTCAACTAATAACAATTAAGTATTATGGTTACGACAGGGTTGCACCGTGACGATAAAAGCTTGAAATTATTATGTTGGATAGCAATACAGACTGAAGTATTTTCTGAATTGCTACTTATAATAAGCCTGGAATGTCGATAGGAGACATAATGATATATTCAAAGAATAGATAAAGTCTATGTTCGTATTTATTTATATTATTTTACTCATATTGCACGAAATTAAATAGAATATATTTATCAACTGAAAGAGTTGCTGCATGTTAAATATTATTATCCTCTAGGCACCCTTATGAAGATACATTGAATTACTAAGGCTTAATAATAATATTTTGTTGATAATTTGTCCGAAAGACGATAATTTTTTACTTAAATCCTATGGAATTTTAAATGCATGCTTGCTGTCATCATTATTATTATTCTAAGCTGTCATCCAATATTGTAGAAATGGGTAAAACCCCAATAAATTTACATAAAAATATTAGATCTATATAAAGAATATATACGATCTACCAATCACAATCTCTTACATTAATTTAAAGCTAATCCAAATAACTCGTCGTTTGAGTGAGCGGATGAAACAAATAAAATATGTATTTACCTTTAGACAATATGGCAGAGCAATTCATTCCGGAAATTGGATTCTGCGGAATAGCGCCGGGCCAACGTAATATTTTGAATAGGATTACAGTATTCATCATAAATATATTTGAAGCGAAAATATCCTGAGCTTTCAATAAACCTAATTCAATCAGATTATAGACATTGGCTTATTTTATCCATCACCGTCGAAATGACAATAACTCGTAAGCAATACTACCAATATGAGATATAGTCTATTTTACATAGAATACAATGAAATCTAAAAACCATAAGCTCAAACAAAACATGAATCATAACACAAACAATCCCTACCCTCAAAGTTGGTGATATCATCCAAATTCACTTGTCGTGTATGAATTATGAGGTGACAAGCCCAATAGTGAGGCGGTAGTGTGTATAGTGATAGAAACAAATCCTACACGTCAATTGTAACCGGATATTGTGACTTTCAGTTCAGAGAATTGAGAGAGCGGAATGAAAACAATATCATGATACAGCACTTCACGTATTGTCAACGACGCGGTTAGAGCAAAAATAATATTTTTTTCATATGTGGTGTATAGGACGCTCGATTTTCTTATTGATGCACTTAACCAGGTACCTCGCAGAGACTGCAATGGCCAAGCCCAAGATGATCGTCATCCAAAGGAAGTAGATCGCGACGCGATGATCCCAACGTGCGCTTGGACAGTGACAGTGTGTTGGTCTGCTGTATTTTCGTATGTGTATTTCGTGTATGTGTGTGTGTGTGTGTCCGTGGTTATGTGTTGTCTATAACACCTTCAACAGGATATTTTACTGAAGTTATGTATAGCGGACGGCGCCGCGGCGGCGAGGGATCAAGGATAAGCAATTTAGAGAAACAGTGAAAATATAAGCGTGTAATTTCTCCGGGGTTTGACAACGGGAATGATAGAAAAAAGACAAAATTGGTAAAAAAGCAAAAATATAAAACTAAGGAGTTCGGTTTGCCACACTATGAGTATAAAACGTATAAATATTTTATTCGTCTACCTTACCCTAGTGCGACATGTCGGTATTTCCAGCAATTTACTGGCAGTCGGAAAAATTAATCAAAGCAGAATTTAACGCGGATATTGTTCGGTTCGTTCGGCTCCTGCCAGAGAATTGCATCGAACGAATCAATTATTAATTTAATACCATATTGTTTCTCAGGCTTTTCATAGCGCTTTCATTGGGTTCATATGAGGATGGATAATTAAATCTGTTATAAGGGAAGCGTATATGGGTTATGTGTTTGAATTCCATGTAAATGTGAATACGAGTATGTTCATCTGTTCGTTTAACTGCTGTCACATGCTAAGTGAATTAACGTACGAAAATAAGTAAACGTCATTAGATTATCGAAAAATTTTTGTAGTAGGACAATGATTGATTGGGCCTTGTGAGTGAGAGTTCCTGGGTTCAAAACCCCAGCGCGTACCTCTAATTAAAAAAAAGTTGCGTAGTAGTTAGGTACTAATTATCGGGACGAAACGTGCACGCCTAAGAGTTCTCCACAAAGTTCTCAAAAGTGTGTGAAGTCTGTCAAGCCGCACTTGGCCAGCTTGGTGGACTAAGGCCTGTACCCCACTCACTGTGAGAGGAGAGCCGAGCCCAGCAGTGGGACAGTTATGGGTTGTGATGAAGATGATAGTAGTAGTAGAAGAGAGAGGTCCTCCTAATCCTCCTGGAAAACATTACAACCAAAGATTTTCTCTTTAAATCGCCAACAAGTGAAAAATTCTAAAACTTCGTCTTTGTTTCTGTAAAGTTCTCTGAAACTCATTTCCGGGTTTAAGATCTATTTGATCTCTCCAGCAACGGATTGTGGACGACAATCTCCGGTCGGTTTATTGTAACGATACAGAAGGTATATAAGAAAAATAAATACGTATTTGTAACTATACCTCGTTTTTTTCGTCGTGATATAAAAGGTAAACAATCTTTTCACAACTTTTATTAATTTAATTAATTAAAAAAAATTTCGAAGTATACAGAAATTTGTTTTAACATTAAATTATTGTTTATTCTTTAGTTTTTGTTAATTTGTGTCTGTCTAATTTTTAAATCGATAATTACAACAAAAAGACAGTGTAAGATTGTTTACCTTTTATATCACGACGAAAAAAACGGGTTATTCCCGTTGGCTCCCATTCCCATTTTAACCCGTCCCACTAGACCCCAAAAACGATTAATTTGATTTATAGTTTATTATTAATTTAACCTTATTTTTACAACGTGTACACTCGACAGAAAAAGTGCTTTAAAGTATGACTTATTTCTTTACGTACCACTAATATGAAAAACAATCAAAATACCACCAATAAGGAGGTTTAGTATGCTATAACGAGAAAGGACTGATCACAATGATCACATTTTTGAAAGAAGTAAAATTGGTATCATCCGAAAAATTTGAATTATATTTTTATCTGGAGAGGATTATTTACATTGTCAGTATTATTAGGAGGATTAGTTACATGTAGTCAGTATAATGTAGATTTAAAGATTATTAGTTCATGTTTTTTATTGCTGTTTGTTTATTAATGTAAATTACCATTATTGTTGTTCAACACATTTATTTTCTCCCGATCCTTTTAGTACCTAAATAACGAAACACAAATAGGATCATTCTCTAGGATTCCATCTCGTAGGGTCCATGGACATTATAGTACCCAGACCAAGGTCCAGGACAAACCCAGGATACTTAGAACGAAAATTTAGCATGATTCTTATCCGTCCGGCATGGTTCAATGTTTAGTGTAACACTTTTTCTCATAACTGTACTTTTAAGCAAAGTTTACTTTTATTGCACTTAATCTGTCAAATAGGAATTCGGGGTCTAGTGGCACGGGTGAGAATGGGAATGGGAGCCAACGGGAATAACCCAAAAAAACGAGGTATACACAAACATCAGTTAAACGACCATAATGAATTATTCATCTTTGTTTCCTAATTGTAATAAGACGAGTTTATTTCCTAATTTGAAAGTATTTGTAGCATATATTATGCACACAGTTTATCTTTTTAGACATCTCCATATAAATCTATACGATGTACAATCTCAAACTTATGCGCGTGCCGTATTCTTTAAGCAGCGACCGTAGCTTTCATAAGCATGCATAAACAAATGAAGTAGCCTGCATACCTGCATCAAAACCATTTCCGGGCGGGATTATCGAGCCGTAAGTGAATGCTTTAAAGATAGCATTCACGACAGCCAGATGAAAGGCCTAAAAGCAAGTTACAGTAATTACGCGGAATTCCCACGACACTACGTCCCGATTCCATTCCGCGAACCCGGATGTGGTCAGCTACCGTTACACCATTCATAGACTGAGATTGGTAAATAAAAACACTTATAAAGTTAGCCTCTACCGCAGTATGTGTTCGATCGCCATAATATACTCATTTCTGTCACCAGGGGAATTGTAATCAGCGTTTAAGTTGTGATATCGTGTTTTAACAGAACTTTAAAAGTGGTTTATTTGATTATCGTGAGTGCTGAAGTGAATTAAAGGTTTAAATTTCCAGAGTAAAAAAAATCGTTGGTAAGTGTACACCTAAGGTAGACCCTTTAGACAAAACTGATTTTTGACGACCCGTTGATTAACCGGAATGCTATTAAAAGGGTCCTGGATTCAATTGCGAGGCAGAAATATTGATCACATTTCTTAAGGAAACAGGGGCAAGTTACCAAATGGTAAATGGAGTGCGAAAATTTCAACATCATCAATGCATTGACATGCAATGACATTTTGTTATCCAACGGTAACGACCGGGAACGTACCCTCCAAAGCTCGGAAACGCTCCAGAAATGCTTAACTCTGTCAGTCATAGGATCGATCCAAACTGTGTTACTATGAGTGTTTTGACTTCGTAGGAGTTCACTACTAAATACTATACTAGATAAATACTAATATATAAATAAACAAAGCTCAGTAGTACCGGTTTCCCGGTATTTGTATCACAGGGTCATTTGCGCATCCGGATTCGATCCCTCAAGCCGGCCTAGAACTCCCCGACCAATAATTTTAACTATACAGAATACTAATTAAATACAACCTACTCGTACAGTAATAAATAAGATTACAGACCCTAGTTATCTTTGAACATGAATTCCGTTAGTGATTTATGTTGAATCTTATTTATCTATTTTAAAATGGAGACTTAATCTAAGATCGTTTGGCCATAACACAATATATCAAATTATAGACTACAGATGCACATGTCAGCGTTAACTCTGACAAGGGGTCCGTTATTGTGTGTGTCTGTGTGTGTGTGTATAACACACAGTAGTGAGTATAATATTTTATTTTCTGACTTGTATGTAATTTGAATGTAATTAACACGTATTTAGAAAAAAAAAAATTGTTTTGAAGACTTCTACATGTAAACATACCTATATATGCATTATGAAATCTCAAACTCGTACATGCTTGCATTATTTTTAAAAAGGAGCTCTAAATTTAACCTCATTGCTATCCTTGTATAGTGGGTCTTCGGGCCAACGTATACATATAGGCAAAGGAACCGAATAGATTCTTCTTAAATAAAACTATCGTCTTTAACATCTCTTAGTTTGGTTGTGACAGAAATCTTATCAATATCCAGCTAAGTTCTGTTACTTATTTCAGTTAATAACTACAATCCTGTTTAAGATTAAGGGTTGATTTCTCAAGCCCTAGTTGTTTTTTAAGTCATCTAATCCCAAAATCCTTCAAACTTAAGTGGGTCAAAATGATGTAATTTTTTGGATAGGTCTAAACGATTAAAGCTGATTTTTACCCAACAGTAGATTTCTTACGTTAATTACAGCAATTACACTGTAAAACAAAATAAAGTACGAACTTAATACTAAAATTACTTACAAAATTATTACTGTTTTAATAGGCCGAGAGTTAGTGAAATAAATGGCTGCCGTTATTGATACAAATTGAAGTTATTAAAATACTTTAATCTTAACTAATTATACAATTCTCTACTTGCCAATTACAGATCGTTTAGGGTTAATTAATAAATGATTAATGATCCCTAATATGAGCATAAGAGAGACGGCAATGTATAACAGAAAAATATTAAGAAATTATGTTATTGTGGAACCTGCGTTGGACCGGCCGATTGAATAATTTTTCATTATGGAGTTGAACCAAGACGTAACTCATTTATTCTTACGACTGTCTTAAACACTTAAAAATTCAGAGTTCAAAGGAGAAGCATAAATAGTAGAATTTCTCATTCTATTAGATAGGTATGAAATCACATGTAATTTATAAAAGCAAACGGAAATAGTCAGTACTATATGTAGTTGAATCTCTTTGGAAGGTTGATGTACTTCAACGTCAACATAATCAAATTTCACCCTTTGTTTTAGTGAACAACCAAGGTTCATACTGACTATTCTTGAAACTAAATTACAAAGTAAATCTTTGACTCTGTCATACCACGCTAGAGAAGATTGTTTTAATCCATAAATTGCTCTTGTTTCAATTTCAAAACCTTTCCCCCACTTTTGTCAAACAAGTGGCTGCAAACCTTTAATGCCCAACTGTGGAGCATAAATTCTCGTTACTGAGGAAGTCAGCATACTCCACCACACTGCTCCAGTGTAGATTGGTACAGCAGTTAACACCTATACTGCCGTGGAGGTCACCGGTGACCTTCGGGTATATGTTTTTTACGTTGAAAAAAATCCTCGGCAGTTAAGGTGTTAATAGCCAATGTATAAGGGTTACAAGTTGTTATGTTTCCCGAAGGCCCTTGATATGACTTAACAAATGTCATTAGACTATAACTATAACAGACATTTTTGGATATAAGCGATAATTTCGGCCTGAGTAAGAATTAAAAAATATCGCGGAAATACTAAAAGTAATTGCGTAGGTTACCTATACAAGTTTAGTGCCTAACACAAAACCGTAAAAATGCCCACGCTTTACTACCCACATCACTAGCAAATCGCCTGTTATGGTAATAGACTTTATTACCAGCCAACTCTTAGCCCATAGTATTTATTTTTTACCCAGATTTAATCAAAGCTCATTATGTTGTATGTAGATCATTGAAAACGTAGCAATGCGGTAACTCCGAGACAATCTCGGACAAATAAGGATCGCTCTTAAAATCCGGTTTGCAAGTTTGTCGTTCCACTCATTTTAATTCTTAAAATAATGACACTTCGGTTGATTTTTTTAGTTCACTGAAATCAGCGCATTTACGTGTAATTATTGCTCCATATTAAATTCGTGGATTGGTCAGCCCTTTCAAGGCTTTTGGTTACTTGGAGAGGAAATTGCAAGAACTGGTCATTTGTTAATTTGGTTACACTTTTATAGGGCCTAAAGATTACGTTACAATAATTTATGTAAGTTTTCTCGGGATGTTTTGGCTGATATAGATGTTTGAGGGGCAAAAAACGTGTCTCTAAATTCTAAAATAAAACAACGCATTTTGTATTGTTTGGTAATCATTGATATTTTGGCTAGTTTTAAATAATTTATTCGTAGAAAGTAATGAGGGGAAAAATAAAACATTGGAATTGGAATTTTATTCCAATGGAAAGGTAATAATATTTTTACACACAACTTCTGTTTTTATGAAAAACTAAGTACCCAAAATATGTTACATAATCCGTTTAAAGTTACTGTGTTTTGTAAAAGTTATACGGCGTTATACTCGTAGCTTAGAATTCAACATATTTCCAATCATATTGTGTGAATTTGATACATTATTATTATCATTATTATCGTATAACCCAATGAAGGGAAACATAATGAGGAAAACACCATGTGTCAAAGAAAACATTAATTCATCGTACGCCAACAAAGTATTAAGGATGTTAATAACACCAACCAACACAGTTTGACGTATAACAGAAAGGAAGAAAATGGGTAATCCATTTTGACAGAGTACCGAAAAATATCCGACGAATATTAAATATTTAAGGTGTAAGCGACAAGCGTTGTCATTATGAAGAGTTTATTATAATAATAACATTACTACATACTTATAGCGCTACAGCAGAAATTCCTTGTGTTGTGAGTGCCAGGAACAATACAAATTGACAAAGATCCAGCCAGAGCAAAAAGATCAAATTGCGTCGCTGGGAATTGAACCCACGATATTTTGAACAGGTCAAGAGTGTACTTTCAATTGTACCTATTAGTTTCCCTATTGACGTCTACTATTAAAACTAAAGTTAAGTTAAATAAATTGGCCCTTTCAATAAATTTTAAAATAGTCGGTATTTGCTCTTTTAGAAGACACTTCGCCAACCATTGCCTAAACCGCTACCGCCTATGACTTGAGCGCTGCAGTTGATTGTCCATCTCACATTACATTTACTGTTCATAACTGTACCGGCTCCCAACTTGCTACAGTTTTGGACGGCTTTTTTTAATTGGCCACCGTCCGCAAAGCAACCGCGACGGTACCTACCATTTTTTTATTAAACAAGCGCTCTAATTTAAAACTCGCTCGTTTTATGGCGCCATTTTTTAGCTTTCGACATTTTTTGTATGCGCTCGTCGTGCGTTTAATTTGCTTTTTATATTGTGTTTTTATACATTTTTATGCTAAACGGAATAATTTTATCGGTACTTACGGTCTGAGTTTGCTATCAATATTTGATTTTAAATTTTGCGCCTGCTACAGAATGTCTTCTTTAATGATTTTGTATACAAAAAAGAAAGTTTTTACAAGAAATTTGTAATGTGTTGGAGGCAATGATATTTTATGTGCTCGCATTGTAGTAGTTCTCAATACAAAACTGCATTTCGTCAGAAAGGTTTTTCATTAAGTATAGAAATAGTAAAATCAAGTGGCCACTAAAACACGGATTTCAGTCTTATCAAACCTTAAATCAACAATCTTAGGTCTGACCATAATCAAAAACAGATATAATGAGCAATCAAAAAACTCCATAGCAAAAAATCAATGTTGTTTTTAAAATTTTCCAGATATACAGGATGTCTCAAAACTGCAAGTCGACGTACACGGCGGCGACGACGAGGGATGCGAACAACAACACCCTGTATCACGGCTCCGCGGGCACTGGATACAACACGAGGGGGTACACCCCCCCCACTGTAGCTAGTAATGGAAATTATCAGGTATAATAAAAAAAAATGTTTTTACTTATACCCGTTCAATAATAAGATAAGATTGACCTAGCATATATTAACAGAAAAACAAAAAAAAATCGGGGCTATTTAAAAAAAAATTTAAGCCGATATCATTCTCACAATCGACACGAATCCAATGACACTTCATGCGTTGAAATCGTCAAGCCGTTTAGGCTCTAGCTGTAGAGCGTACCAAAAAAATGTACATTATTATATTCGAATCAAAACCAAAAAGTAAAAAATAATAAAGATTTAATACTTGTTATACAATACTACCTATTATTTACATGTGCTATTTACTAATAGGTTTAAAGTCGGTGCCAAGCCAATTTAATACTTACGTAGAAACTTAGGTAAATTGTAGCTAAAAGGCATCAATTTTTTTTTATGAATCAAGTCAACGACGTCTACCCGCGCGTGTCTGCTTGTCACCGACTTCAAACCTATTAGTAAATAGCACATGTAAATAATATGTAGTATTGTATAACAAGTATTAAATCTTTATTATTTTTTACTTTTTAGTTTTGAAGTCGGTTTTTTTTAACGTAGTTATTTTTATTTCATACTTTTTAGTTTATTGCTGTACTGTCAAGTAGCTATGAGTAGACCTACTAAAGATGCTGCGCGCCTTAAAAATTATAGATCTCAAGAAACAAGGACACTCAAACCACATTATCAGACCCTTAAATAGTCAATGATGAACTGGCTTTGCAATTTCATTAAAACCTACACCAAATATCTTCAAACACAACTCAATTATTCCTATCGGTTGAGGAGTTACACATTTTGTCTCCGAGCCACATTATCAGACCCTAAAATAGTCAATGATGAACTGCCTTTGCAATTTCATTAGAACCTGCACCAAATATCTTCAAACACAACTCAATTATTCCTATCGGTTGAGGAGTTACACATTTTGTCTCCAGAACCCACTCTGATCCTCATCATACTTAAAAGGGAGCAACATGTAGCAATTGTCCACACACAAAATTAAAGACATTAAAAAAGGTTCATAAACGGCGAAGTTATAGCTGTTTATATTTACATGGGTTGAGGAGTTCCCCTCATTTTCTCCAGAACCCATAGATGGATCCTAACCATATTTAAATGGGACCAACTTCCAGCTCGTCTCTACACAATAAAAAAAGAATTATTAAAATCGGTCCACTAACGACGATGTAATTGATGTACATACATAAAAAAAAAAAAAAAATATGCCGGCCGAATTGAGAACCTCCTCCTTTTTTTAGAAGTCGGTTAAAAATATCACTTTCCTTAAGGAGACGGGTATAAAATTAAAGGCTAGAAAAACGAATTTTTGCATTTCTAATATTTTTAATTCCAGTATCTATTTTAAGTTATAGCAGACGGACATATAAAAAAGTCCCATGGCCAATTTGAATATGAAACAATTACTAAAAGTATATCAATGTTCATAAATATAATTGCTACTGTCCGCAATCCTCATAATTGGCTGAAGTTTAGTCCCGATTTAAACCCAATTAACTAAGGATTTACTGTAATCTGACAGTAATTAGGTTATCTTCAGCTGCTAATTATCCAGTCGCATGATGTTTATGTCATTGATTTAGTGTCACATAATTATGGTAATGAAGTTGTCGCGATCGGGTTATAGTCGTCGTCAATAATATCGTTATGTTTTTGGGGTGTAAAGAGGTTTAATAGTCTTTAAGTTGCAACTTCCTGGTAGCTTTTTAATTCTTTTTTTACAAATCAAGGCGTTGGGAGACAGACATTTTTGAGGCTATTTGGCTGCTTTTTGTTCTGATTAGAATTGCGAAGACGAGGTCTTGTGTGAAAGAAAATCTCTAATTAATTTATCAAATTTTTTTATTAACTTCAATGTTACATATTTGTAATAAAAAACTCGATACAAATAATATATTAAAAATGTCATCGTGACAAAAGTAATTATCCAATATAGATAGTAAGATGTTCGAACATCCAATAAATTTCATATTGTAGGAGAAAAGAATCTGCCACGTCAACTTGTAGTATTATAAAGCCTAAGTAAGTAAAGTTATTTGTTAAATAGACACAGTTAATGCACGGCTAGTATAGATAAATTCCTTATCAGCAATATCTAAAGTCGTTATCAACAACGCTAACTTATTTATCTTAACAGGAAATTGATGTACAGGTTATAAACCTGTACACATAACATGTTCACATTATTTACTTACTACTTGGCATTATTAGGCACTTGTGCGACCGACATACTGAAATATAATTGTTTTTTTTTTTTGTTATCTTTGATTTTTAATATTTTTAAGATTTTTTAAAGGGCCTATTAACTTTTGTGAACTAACATTTGAAAGCTTGTAATTTGAGTCATATTTATCCGATTTACAAAAGAGGACTATGATTAAGTTTATGACTTTTTTTATAGTAAGAAAAAGTAAACGAACTCGCAATGCCAGCATCAATTACCGCCCATCAGGTACAGCATGGCATGAGAATAATAGTAATTGTTAATTAATTAGTAAAAATGAACCGCGTAAGTTAATAATGTTAGTGCAAGTTAGTCCTGTTAGTAAATATTAGTAGTACAATTAGTACTCATTTAGACAGTATTTGTCCCAATCGAAGTTGGTAAAAAGATGCGTTGTTACCCCTAAGGACAGATGGTCACATCTTTTGTAAAATCAACATCATAAAATCTTGCACCACAATCTCTGTTAACATTACTTTTGTATACTACAGTCTACAGTAGACTTTTAAAGCTATAAAAAATAATTTTAAGCCTCGCTTCAAGCTTACATTGTGACACATGCCTTAAATAC
>LGAG01000229.1:282391-301111 GCA_001278395.1 Lerema accius
CATTAGGCACTTGTGCAACCGACATATTGAAATATAATTGTTTTTTTTTTTTGGTTATGTTTGGATTAAATATTCTTAAGATTTTTTAAAGGGCCTATTAACTTTTGTGAACTAACATTTGAAACCTTGTAATTTGAGTCATATTTATCAGATTTACAAAAGATAACTATGATTAACTTTGTTTTTTTTTATAGTAAGAGAACAGCAAGGCATGAGAATAATAGTAATTGTTAATTAATTAGTAAAAATGAACCGCGTAAGTTAGTAATGTTAGTGCAAGTTAGTCCTGTTAGTAAATATTAGTAGTACAATTAGTACTCATTTAGACAGTATTTGTCCCAATCGAAGTTGGTAAAAAGATGCGTTGTTACCCCTAAGGACAGATGGTCACACCTTTTGTAAAATCATCATCATAAAATCTTGCACCACAATCTCTGTTAACATTACTTTTGTATACTACAGTCTACAGTAGACTTTTAAAGCTATAAAAAATAATTTTAAGCCTCGCTTCAAGCTAACTTTACGACACATGCCTTAAATACTCGAACATATAGTACATAAGCACATTAATAATTTATAAATACGGAAATGCGTTCCATTAGAGCTGTCTGTCAGTTTGTCAATAAATTGGGAGTGGATTTGGGTTACGTTGTGAAAACGACTCAATCACTGAGAATACTGATTGAGAGGTAGAGGTGGCGATGTTGAACTTTGCTTTTAACTCGATGCCATGTCTATTACTTGCTATATTCTGCAATCATAGCTCAAGATGCCTAGCTACAGGGGTGGTTTCTGGTTGTAATATGCTGGCGAGTATAATGGATTCCGGAAAATGCTGTGTTACGGCAATAAGCAGAATATATAAAAGAAAGAGTTTTGTTGGATCCAGTCGGAAAATTGTATTTTAGATTTATTATCAACAATAATTCATTAACTGACTTAATTAATCTACAATAGTCAAAGATCTAGAAAAAGAAACAGTATAAATAAGCCAAATGTACCACTCTATTTTTTTATTACCAAAAAAAAAATTTTTATCTACCAATATCGTTGCATCGTGATTGTGAAACGGTATGTAATGTTCTTAATTTTTTTCAGTGTAATGAGAACCTAATATCCAATATTAAATATTGATAACAACTCTCAAATATCTAGAGCACATTCCGTAATAAAAACTCGATTAATATTTATTAAGTTGTATATGGAGATGGAGGCTATATACACGCTACCGAAATGATATTTCGAAAGTTGTGTTTATAAGGAATAACGGAATTTTTATATTTCATCGGTAATTGGTAAAGATAATGATATTTTTAGATTAATTTTAATTTTAATTTTTTTTACGTACCGATAATTTACCTCATTCCTAATACTGTTGTAATTTAAGTAGGAAATAGTTTGTACTAAAAAAATATTATTTGCAAACCTTTAACAAAACCATTCTTTAAGGGTCGAACTTCCAAAAAAAAAAATCTTTGTAATATACTATTGAAAAAAGGTTCTATAATCATCACGAAGTTAAAGACTTCCCATATCAATATATCGAATCTTACTGACCATTCCTCCGAATCACATGTCTCATTGTCACAGCATAGTTTTAATCGGCATGATATGGCCGGTGCCATGTAAGAACATGTAGAGCATACGTCGGGAACCTGTTTGGACAATCGACGAAGTCCACTGTGCGGTGCTCTGCTTCTGATCGTAATTACGAAATAATATGGAGCGGCTGCGACGGCACCGTGCAAAATTACTTAAGGCACAGATATTTATTTACTGTCCATATATTTTTACTATTTTTTTTATGGTTTTAAGGTAGCAAACGAGCTGACAGTACCAACCCCTGCCGCCCATAATATATTATTATCCCATTTTACTACCAGATTTTTGCCGTTTTCGCAGTATTTTTATCTCCTATAAATTTCATTTCGCTACGCCTAAAAAAAAGTGGGCCCTCAATCCAGATGCACACCCACAAGCTTATCTTACAATCCACACTGAAACACCGAGAAAATGCATGTTAACATGAACAAGTATTTTGAAAGGCGGCAGCAAATTTTCAAATTAGCCGTACGTTGAACTAAAAAGTCAGAAAAATTCAGAAACACCAAAAGAAGCTAGCAATTTTCCTTAAAATCGTGTCACCTCCGAAACACATTAAGGAAGGTACGCACTTTGGAAATTAGCTTACATTAGCAGCGGCGTCAAGTTTATAAATTTTTAGTGCAGAGCATAAAATAATGAGTGCGTCAAAGCCGTGCCTTAACAACCTTTCTCCAATACCATAAACGGGATAGCGGCTCTCCGTAGGGCTGCCACTTTCATCATTTTAAATATTTAAAAATGTTATACATAATCTATGTTGGAGATATAAAAAAATAAAAAGAAATCCAGTTTCAAGAGAAAGGGTCAGTTTAAAAAAAACTGTTTTATGAAATAAAAAATGAGCGTAATGTTTAAAAAAAAGGGTTTTCCACTTACATGGGTTTACGTTTAGATTATTGCCAAAAAAATGCTCTTCAAGGCACAGATTTCATCTTATCACTAAGGAGGTTCAAACCTAAAGAACAGTAAATAAATGGATTCCCATTCATCTATCCGTCTTTTTCTTCAGTATTTGAAATTATCCCTAATTTTTGTCCTTTCAATTGGTGGATGAATATTGATTAATTTTCGACAACCCTACACTGAAGTGTAGTGTTCGTTGTTAATTCGGACGGAGCGATCCCATTTAACGAGGAACACACCTCCGTTGGGTAACATTCTGCCACTCTGAATTACATTCTCATTTGCGAGTCCACTTGCCTGTTCACTTGCTACTGTACTTGACTGGAACATAATTAATCCTCCAGATCATGGAATGCTTGGTGCTTAGGGGGTCCACCAGAACACAAAAAAGTTTGGGAAACTCTGGTGTATATTATGTTATCTATAGTACGCGCAATAGAAAGAATCCTAGTGTGCAGTTATGAGTATTTTAGTATTTATTGAGGTCGAGATAGTAGTAAAAAAATTAAACATAGTTATACATAACTGACAGTTATTTACAGACAGCTACGTTTTATTTTATGTTTAATAAAAATCATAGGACGTATGAAGTAAAGTTCGAGTAATAAATAAAGAATGTTGGAAGAGCCAAGCGTAGTTATTACTATCTTACTATTCACACAAATCTTCACATGAGGTTAATGAATACCATAGTTCAAGCCGCAGGCTAATTACATATTGTAAAGCTCTTACTTCTTTTATGGACGTTAATTCTCAGACATTCACAAGTAGGTATTTCTTCTGGCTTTTCCAAGTTTATAACGTCTTGAAGTTTGACAAAAGGTTGAATTTATCGATATTAAAACCGGTTATTTTTACATTTTAACACAAGTACTTAATTGTTTTTTTTATTGTGGTGTGAAACTCATAATATACTTATAAGCCTTCGTTTTTAAGTTTTAATAAAAATATGCACAGACTAACGAACTACCAAAAATATAACTTAACTAAGCCAAGTAGCTAAACTAGTGTAAACGCATCTAAAAGTTGTTTGGTAAATTAGTGTAATAGGATTTTGTTCTTTCGTGTCAGGTGATTAGGACCACAGTGCCGTGTTAAGTTTAGTTAGTGAGAGTAATTTGTTAAACGTTTGCTTTCTTTTCAACAAATTTATGAGTACTAGACACAGGCAAGTGCTTTACTTGTAGGTGTTCCGAGCTGCTTTACGAGGTAGCAAGGGTAAAAATTATATGAGGAAATTCCCACCTCGCGAGTTAGTGCGATTTATGAAGCCGTTTGTATGAATTAGGTTACGGTCGCTGCCGAGTTTTAATTTTTATTACGTGTATTAAAACCTGATTTGGTGCCAGGGCACCTAACTTTATCTTAATGGAATTAAAAGACGTGTATAACGGTAATTGTATGCGTTTTACCGAAAAACAAAACATTCTTTATTTCATCTGCCACTATATTATCTCCGGTAAAAAACAAAGGCGTAACCAACTAAAAACTTAATAAATCTCTTTAAAGTAATCCTTAGTAATTTATAAATGCGAAAGTAACTCTATCTGTCTGCTACGCTCTCATGCCTAAACCACTGAACCGATTTTGACGAAATTCGGTATGAAGATAGAAATGAAATTGGGAAAGGACATAGGATACTTTTTATCGCGAAAAAGTCGCGCGATATAACCGAACTCCACGCGGGCAAAGCCGCGGTCTGAAAGCTAGTCGATATCTATAAAACAAAATTGTACCGCTCGTGGCAAATGTTTTGCGAATTTTATCTACCGTTTGCCGCATTCTTCGGAACATCACTTTAAAATTTGACGATACGAGGAAGATTCCTAAGCACAAAGATCCCACCATCGACACAGTCATGCATACTCAGGTTAATAGTATTCCACCGCGTTGGGAGCACGTGTAGGAGTTGTGTTGAAACTGTGCCATCAAAGGTACACTCTCATCGAGGCCCACAATACGCGCCGCTAACCTAAATACATAAACAGGGCGCTTGTTAGAATCCTCCGGCTAGATACTAACGACTCTTGCCTGCATTTAGAGGGCGTTGTTTTACACATGGGCCTAGAATTAAGAGGAAGGGAGTATTGGTATTGTGGAGTTTGAACCAGAGAAAATTGGGTGAGAATTTCGTCCCGCCTATTTCTATTCAATAACAGGTGCTTATTAGTTGCGTGTCATGTGTAATCGTGTTTGTTCATGCGGATAATTATAGGGTAAAAAAAGTTTTCGTATTGCTAACAGGATTCCGTATAAACAGTTCACTTACAATTTCGTTATGTCTGTCTATTCGTATATATAATTTGTCTCTTACATAGGTAAGTACATCGGTCTGGGTAACTAGACCATAGGTTAACCGCTACATAATAGGTACAGCTGTAGCCTTAGAGATACGCCATGTAACATGTAAACTGCTAGTATATATTTTGTATGTCAATGAAAAATAGTCCCTCCATGTTTAGAAACATCTCGAAATGTGGGTTTGTTTCTCGCAATGACTTGCAACGTAACCAATAAATAATCTTTAGCAAGTACCAAAATGTAAATGTAATGTCTGAACAAATCACAGACCATTAATGGATCGAGATAACGCAAGCATAATTACTTGGCGAGGCGGACATTAGTGTCAAACGCATAACTATAGGCAACTGTGGTACTGTTTGCGCGGTTTTCATACAGTTTTCGTACTTGCGTTGTTGAACAATTAATGGTCTATGAGGCAAATATTAAGACATCATGCAAACACAAATCACGCACAATATAACGTGTATTACAGCATGTGACGGCGAAAGTACTCTTCGGCAGCGTGAGCGCGATCAATGACCTCAAGCGGCAGGAGAAGGCCGGGCGCGACGAGCGGCGGACGCACTAGCGACATCTAACGACGGGTACGTGGAACTAAAATCACCGTTCTAAATTGTAACTAGTTCTGAGTAATGCTAACAGATGGCGTTGATATAGTACTTTTATACTTACATTAAAATATAACTGCATAGATGGATATTTTGATTACTAAGATAAGTTGAAATAAATAAAATACATAAAAATCGATTGAAATATACAATTTAGTTGTTGTCAAATAATAGATTTCTATATTTTAAGCGCCATCTAGTATCAGTGAGAGTGTACTAACTGTTTGCGTTACCTGAATAGTTGTTATAATTTACTACTAGATGGCGTACTAATATAATAACAGGTGCATAACATACTGTGATAATGATAATTACCTATCAAACATGATGAGAAACATAATAATATTTTGTTTTCCTTTTTTATTTCAGGTCCTGTAAATGTGATAAGAAGAAATAATGGAAGCTACGGTGTGATCTCGGAAGACAGATTAATGTTACAAAAGTATATAATAATATTTTGTGTTTTAGAATAATGATAGTTATCTACTGTTATAATAATACTCTGATTTTATAATATAACTTTAGGCTATAACTTAGGGTTTATTGTTGTAAAAGATGGACAATAAAATAAATAAGTTTTCTATTAATTATTATTTTCTTGCCCTTAAATAGGCTGGTATCCTAAATCCTAGGATCCAAGCTTAGTAGTTCGAAATACAAGTTTTTATTTGATTGTAGAAATAGCGACACAACTAATTAACTAATACCAAACACTTATAGACAGATCTATATAATTTTGTACTAAAATTATATCTGATAGAAATGTGAACTTAGAAGTTCAAATAAATCTATAATCTGTTTTTAGTTTGTGCCAAATAATATAAGATACCACCAGAGACAGCTCGACTGATTTGAATGCAGTTTTTACTTAACTGTGTATAGCATTTACGATTAGAAAGTCCGCTATTTATCTCAATTGTTTTTGTCTCAAATCGATTATCTATTAAGGATAAGGTACCCACATTTTTACATAATAGACAACTTAGTATGATACTTAAATTACATTAGATCCTCACATCCTTACTATAGAGAATCATAATCTTAAATAAATAGTTTCGAAAGTGTAACATGACTATAAATAGCAGATTATAATTTGGCAAGTATTAATTTAACGATTAAGTCATAGCGCAACGGATTCATAGCAATCGTCTTACTCTGAATGAAATAGGCTAGGGCCGTGTCACGAACTGTGTATGCATGTCACGAGCCACACGCAATACCACCTTGTACCATCATACTATTATAGTAACACTATGACGTAGGGCTATGACGAAATTTGCAATAACGGTAATCGAAATTGACCTCAACACATTACGGCGTAGATATAAGTGAATTGGGATTTTTCCCGCAGGATTTACTCCCTCACCATTATTAATTAGTGCATTTCCAAAAAGAATATTATGTTAATCTAATAGGTACAAAGAAGATCTACTCAATACAAAGAACCGACAGTTATGAGTGGCCAGCCTAAATGTCGGAAATGTTTATGGCCGTCCAAAAGTTAATATAATATCCTAATAATAAGTTAAGCTATCTATCTCTCATTTCTAATGATGGAAGGCCAGTTTCTTTGAGATAACATTTTAATTTATCATTTACCACAAAAGAAAAGTAAATCTACCGCAATGAATTACAAAGGGCGCACACATAGGTAATTTAATTAATGCTTATTCATACAAAAGCACAAAGACTGCCAGCTGGCTATCAAACGACTTAGGTACCTACTTGTTTATTCATTTGCATTCATTATGGTGCATCCAGATCATACTTAAATACTTAACTACTTTTCTGTACCAACATTTTAAGATAGTCCTTATCTAAATTTCGTGGAAATAAAAATAATAATCTTCCTAATATTTAGTTTGATTGTGTAAACAAAAAATACTTTTGCTTTAAAAAGAACTTACTGTACCTACCTATATGAAATCATTAATTTTAATCATTAATTAATATCAATATATGGAACCTATGAGCAAACCGTTTTTATAGATGGCAGCACTGTCATTCACGTTCCACATGGAAGTCAATTGCAGTCGTATGCATTGTTAACGCATATGCATATTATGCATTGTCAACAACTGAGTTAAGTTCAGAAATTCCTGCAATATCAAAGAATACTCCGCATTTTAGTTCATAAATGTTTTAATGACGGTTTCCAAGTCAACTATTGTAACTAAATGTTGACCGCACACTTAAAAACTTCAAGTACTGCAATGTGGACGCACCATTAGACAAAGCAAATTGCACATGCAGACAGATTCATATAAAAACCAGAAACATTGTCTCTCCGCAACCAACTACGTATTTACTTAATGACTGACGCCACTTAATTGAGATGAGAATGGTAATCAAATGATACAGAGCCAAGGCGGTGGATGATAGAGAAGGTAATAGTGCTGTTATAAATACGCGGACAATTTTATTTGTTGATTCAAGCAAGGGCTGCCAGGCATTCGGGTTTCTTCCGCGGGCGCGAGGATCAAAAGTCATCCGGAGAGCAACCGTGCGAAGTTTTCAAAAAACGTCCCAGGAATACCAATTATTAAAATAAATTAAAAGTTAAACTAAGGTTTGTAAGTCTCTGAAGCTAGCTAGCAAGTTATTAAGAACGGAGAGGCGGGATGGACACGGCGAAACTAGATATAAGTATTTCGAAATTATTACGGATTTCTAAGTCTGCCGGGAAAATTATATTTTTGCCAATAGATTGTTTTTGATTGGGAAATGTAATTTAAATGATAGTAGCCCTATGATAACCATCAAACAGATCATCGTGTTATGACTGAAAGCTAGATATCTTCTTTCTTTATTCTTTATCCTATAGGTATCTTTTTAGTGGATATCTTATCGAATGTACTCTTGTGTTTACGTTGCTAACCATCAATCTTAAAAACAAAACAATCATTTGGAAAGTCATTAAAATAGTAGGTTAACTTTCGTCTCGGTCATAATATGATAACCCTGAGAATGACCTATAGACACATCAAAAAAGGAAAATAAACATTTCCATTTATT
The DNA here is from genome assembly GCA_001278395.1 of Lerema accius. Taxonomy (NCBI): domain Eukaryota; kingdom Metazoa; phylum Arthropoda; class Insecta; order Lepidoptera; family Hesperiidae; genus Lerema; species Lerema accius. The sequence continues at coordinate 290,827 of LGAG01000229.1, forward strand.
AAGATAGACTTTATTTTATTGTTTTTATACATCGTAGAAACTTTTCTACTCATTTCTTCTACATGCCTGTGTGTGTCATCACGGGTGACATTACCCTATGTTTAATCTGAGTGGGCAATGCGTACCACGTAATCAAGGTGACAGAAATAGAAAGCACTTGAAGGTTGATTACGGTGTAAGTGCATACATACTTACATGATTCGTATGAGACTTGATACTTGTCTTTTGCGCATGCGTGCCGCATTTACAGGTAAAGAGTAACCGTCGTGTTCTAATGCAAAATAGCGATTATTTTTAATGTTGGTAGACTTTTTATACCATTTAATAGCAGCTATATGATTTAAAGTCATTAATCGCCCATTTCAGGGTAAGGGTCATCGCAATTACTGAGGAAAATTATTATTTTTTAAGGTACAGTTTCAGTACGAATTTACAAACCCAAGAAAAAGCTGAAGCTTTGCGACGTAGCTTATCGATTGATTACTAACTATTATAACGAAATTAAGTTAGAAGAAGCCTATTCACAGTACTATTCGAGAATCTTGGTATCTTTAAAGTCAACTCATTTTTCGTACCTAAGGCCTGAAGTGAACGAATATTTTATAGACAATAAAAATTTAAAAAATCCACTCTGTTACTCCTCGATACAATCTAAATATAATTTCCAAAATGCCTATCTAAATGGACATCTAGATACTAAAAATAAATAAAAACAAAAACAGTGTTACCATACGAAATATAACTGCAGTGGACGCAACCGTTTGCGAGTTCAACATGGATAAAAAAAAAAACTTTTCGTGGCGTCCAAATTAAATTCGGCATCCTGTCAGACCAGTTTAGATTGTGGTTCGGAAAGCGAAAAAAACCGCATCGATTTCAGTGACATAAATTGCTTTTGTTTTTATCTGTCGAGGTCTTTCACCGGACCAACTGGATCGATACTTATGAATGATAAAACGGTAACTTAAAACTGGTACTGATTTTGTAGGCTAGAAGCCCGTAAACAAGATTAGGTTTAGGGGAATTGCACCCATTACTGAAGGGAATTCATTCGCTGAACATAAGGAGAAAAGCAGTTTGAAGAATCATGTTTTCTCTATTTATGGTAAATGGTTAAAGATACATGGGATGTTTTTCTAAAAATGTCAAATTAAATTATGATGACAGTGGCATAATCCTGGCGGGTTGCCGTCCAAAGGGTTCTAGGTTCGATTCCCAGCGAACCAGAAATTTGAAGCATTAGTTGATTCTTATCTCGATGTAGTATGTTTGTTTTTGTCATTTCTAGGATGAGCCTATGAGTTTGTGACGTTTCTATGTAATTATTCCTTCTATACATTCAAGCAATCACTTGGTAGCTTAAGATTTTGAATTTAATGATTTAGATCAAACAAATGATAACTGAATTTATTCAATAGTTATTTCAATATCCACACGTTTCTCTTTCGACACAGTATGACTAAGATCGCAGTAATCATTACCACAGAGAAAATAACTTAATAACACTTGAATTGAATCTCATCTTTAAAAAATACATTATTTTCGTATTTATACGCAACAGTGACAATGATTGCATTTTGTTTTTTACAGTTTTAAACTCTTGTTCTATAGTGTGATAACAAAGAATTTCTTGAGAAGAGAAATAAAAGCTTACATCAATATATCCAAGCCTTATTACTTTGAAATGGTAAGTGGTACCTATAGACATCACTTAAAACATTGCTTAAACCTACGAGATGACCCAAATATTTGTCGGTCACATAAAAGTATGCGTCATCCGTTATTCGAACCCGGGAAAACCACTCATGTTTTTATAAGCTAAAATTCACATATATCTGTCTTCACCAGTAACATAATATCAACTCGCTAAACTTGTAATCCAAAACAGAAAATAATCTCATATAGGTAATGATCGCTGATATAGACGATACACTATTAAAACATAATGCAAAGTACCATTTTTTTAAACTTCATCTTTAATTGTTAGAGACATTGACATTGTTACGGAGTTTCTTTCCCCTTTCTTCCCCTCCATATTAAAGCACCTTTACGAAACGGGGGTACATAAAAAAAAAATTGACGTGCATAAGTGCATCATGGAATAAATTATTTTGAATTTATTTTTTTGTTTTTTGAATTTAGACAACTCTTTAGCTGACAATCGCACACTCGCTAGTGATGTGACAAGCGGCTAAGGTCTTTAACCGAACCTCAAATCGGCCGCGTCCGGCTCCACATTGAGGAGATATCTAAATGATACAGCCGAGACCGCCGATTGGAATACTGTTACACCGCAACGAATCTTACTGAATTAAATATAAGGTTTTATTTTATTTTTTTACTTTTCTGTGTGATTGTATCGTCGTTAGCGAAGTATTCTTCAGTGTATGTAATGATGTAGTAACTAACGTTAATGAAATACATAATTCGTATAACAATTTCAGGATCATAATCTTAAATTGGTAATCAATATTTACATAGCTTAGGCAACGTAAGTTCTCAACAACAATAACCTGTTGTATAATCAGACATTTATAATTAATGTTGTCTCATTACGAACTAGAAACGATAACCAAGACAAAACAACGCGCTTGTTAAAAATAGCCGTGTGGTCGAACGACCCTTCGTCTATTTTAAATTTGTTCCGATCGTTGTAATAAAAAAGCGGTCAAGAAAGCTCATTTCGCTACAACTACAAAACAAGCACGCGAACCAAAGATCATCGCTCGAGCGAGGCAACATAACAGTACTCCTCAGACCACAGCCTCCCGACGTTACGTAAGATTAGTCCTCCCGCGCCTGGCAACACTCCACCACGTCAAAATATTGCCAGTTGAAAATCACCCTTAAATAAAAAAAAATTTTTTTTCGTGCATCAAAAACACATAAATATGAATAAGAATTCTAATAAATCACATGACAGATAATGTAAATTTATAAACCTGTTTGCTTGTTTTTTCTTTTTTGGCGACAGAAGAAATAATTTCTTTTCTCATTCGTGTTCTGTTTTTAAAAAAGCGCGGGCCGATGTGCGCAAATTATAAAGTTTTAGCCAATTTTATTTTCCTTTGAAAATAAATAATGCCTTTGTGATAAGAAGTTTAATCATGGAAGTGATAAGGTTTGTACTTGCCTCTATTTTTTTAATTCTAGAATACGTAAATGGAATTTCAAATAATTTAGGTAATTTAATAGTAAGTATATTCATGTTTTCCATTTAACTATTTATTATGAATGAAAACTAATCCTCTACATAGGTGGTTATTACCTATAGTGTATCATTAATAAAATACAATTAATATAAGCATCAATTTCATTTAATATACAATTTCATTACACACCTCAACAACTGTTTATGGAAAAATCCTTTGTTAAATCGTAATAACGAACATTTTTGTTACAAACTTGTAATAAGTTAATCATGAGCAACTTATCAGACAACGACGGCACTTCCTTTTACGTGCTGCTACTTCACGCTTCAGGATTTCCTGATTTCTATTTCTAATCTGACATAGTTTGCATGCTAGGAGAAAATTCCGCGGGAAATTACATAAAGACGTCAATAAATACACATTATACCACAGGTCATGTTTGCGTGTCTAAATGCTCGTAACAGTTCACACATATTTTTTCTTAGGAAAAATACTCAATCAAGACAAACAACGAGAAAGTTGCATGTCGTCTTAAATGTCGTCCATTAGCCAATTATCGATTATTTGGGGTATTTTTGTCTTAAAATAACCGGATAAATAAGTGTGTTTTGGTTTATCAATGCCGGATATAATTCTATTTATTGCTTTGTTTTTAATTTGTTTTAAGAGGACAAATTGTGTTTAAATTGCACCTTCCTACAAATAAACATATTTTAAGTAAACAAAATTTTAAATTGCTTGAGTAGGCACATTTTTGCACTTCCAATAACCTCTGTTACCTACTCTTTTAGCCAAAACAAATACAACCTCGTATTCTTCATATTGTAAACAATAAATATTTTATTCTTTACAGGTATAAATACATTTTCATTATAACCTTATTTGTGAATATTGTTTCTACCGCAAATAACAATGGAGTCATAGTGCAAGAAAAAACACATAACTGTCCATTCACAAGAATCATTGAAGATATTTTCAAACATAATAATAAAACATCTGATGCTGGTGCGTGGAAGACAGATAATGATCACACTAAATTATTTCTAAATTCAATTAGGAACACTTCTTCAATAGAAAATAATACGAACAAATTAATACAAGAAGAGCTAGTTAATGATATAATTGCTTCAATAAAGAGGATAAAGGAAAATGTAACTGCTGAGGAAAATTCCAGGGAATCATACCTTAACGAGGCTATTATATTGAATGTTCCAACAGGAGTAATACATGCCAATAATAAGAAAGATAACAATCTTAAAATTCTTAACCAAATAAAAGATAGCACTGAAGAGAAAGTTGATATCCAAAAACCCAAAAACCTTACAACAAAAATAAAAATTACGAAAAGAGATGATAATATTCAGATAGATAGCACTGAAAAATTTAAAAGTGATAATAAAACGGAATACGTAGAAATATTAACGGTAGAGCCTAACAACACGGCAATAAATAACTCTTCGTCTTCAAACAAAATATTGGATGTACTGAAGCAAATAATGCCAATGTTTAACAACTCGATTACAAAAGAGTTACATAGCATAACAATAATAGAACGAAATCAGAATAAGAATCAATCATTCTCTGAGACAAAGAACATTTCAACGGTAGTAGTAAAATACTGTGACAAGAGCAACGTAACTTTATCTAACGACACCTCAACCTTTAAAAGGGATATTAACGATACAATCAGAGACGATGATTTAGTAGAAACTGATAATAGTGACTACGAAGATGCGAGTTCTGAGAAAAAGATGGATAACTGGGGTAATGTGGGATATAAGAACGTTTTAGAAGCGGCAGAGTACGGTATGCAGAAGATGCATGAACTATACGGTGTTTTGGAGCCTAAGTTGTATTCAATGGGTGAGTAGCAACCATAATAAAAACCTCGTATTGTCAAATCTAAGTGATAGTAAACTAAGTACATATTTAATGAAAATTTTATGAGCACGTTCCTCGATCAGACAAAGAATAGGACTGTCATGTAAAGCCTCTCTTTCAGAACTGTTTTTGTTAAAGTATAAATCTTAATAAGAAAACAATAATAATAGACATGAGAATAAAGGGGCCTCTTGTAACAATATTCTTTGCAAAATAATAAAGAGTAGGACCACGGTAGGACCTAAATTAGATAAGATAGATAAAATTGTAGGTAGTTGCGATTATAATTTACTCACTCATACTCGTATAATTTAAACTATTAGGCTATCACATACTCGGAAAGACTTTACCTAAAGGTTTTTGGTAGGTCTTTGGCTGGACGATAAGAACCCTGCTCGGTACGTTGCGGCCTTCAACGCGCCTTCAGAAGACATGGCGAAGTACTCACGATACGGGTACGCGACATTACAGGCCGCTACTAAGCTGAAGCAACTTAATGGGTAAGTAGAACCTTGTATATTAAAACAGGTGTTGTACGTTCGTAGGTGTCGTCGTGTCAAAACGGCTGAATCGATTTTGATGATGATCAACATGAAAATAGATTAGATCTTAAAGACGAACATAAGTTGTCTTTTGTTGCAAAAATAAAGCTTGAAAAAGTTTATTCAACTAAGAGGAAACTTTGCACAAAACCAATTTTACGCGGCGCACCAGATAATCTAGCTTTAAAAATAAAAACAGTATATTTTTTGTAGCAGGATTGGTGGAGTGCTTTTGATAAGCAAATAAAATAGGTGACAATAACGAAATTGATTATTTCTACTGAACTATTTCCTTAACCAGTTTAAAATGTACTCAGAACTTGAGCCGTAAAGTCATGCAAGAAAATTTTGGTCAACATAAAATTTCGGACTATTGTCCTTATCGCGCCTGTAAAGTAGCTTAAAAATTTTCTTTAAAAAATATTAACTACATCTACTTATATATGACGATTGGAAATTCCACATTGCTTGCAACTTAAATCGTAAATCAGTACTGTGTAATACTCAATACGAGGTTAAGAGGATTTCCGTAAATAACATCTAATAAATACCGTTGACTAGTTTTTAACTATTTAAATCTTCTCATTTAACGGGTTATAGGAATTTTCGACTGCCGTTACTTGCGGAATGTAAACATCCAAACATGTTGCCAAATGTACTCGTAAACATCCAAACATGTTGCGAAAAACCTCTTATCACATAGCAAGGTAATTATTCCTGGAACATAGTTACTTATCTCTGAACTTGTTTAGCGAGTCTTCCAGTGTATAACCATGTTTGACCATGTTACTTAGCTTATCTTAAACTAACTGTAATTCGAATTAAATTATTAGAGATGAACGCTTTTGATAACGTAGGTAATAATTTAAAAAAAAATTATGTTATTGAAAAATATGCCTTTAAGACACATGAAAACAAATATATGTACCGTTAAATAAAAGAGATTTATTGTTAATTATTCTAAACGAAATTTAAAAAATAGGCTTATAATTCCATTGTAAAATATATGCATTATTTTTAGAGATGCATGAATCGGTTTCTCTTATATCCAATTTATAAAACATTAATTTAATCATTATGACGACCTTTATCAATATCGTCAAGAAACATTTTTAATAATAATGCCAATTTATGTTACGGTTTGAACTTGGGGCCATTTATGAGTATTAAAATTTAAACCACAACGGGTTTGGCCACTCCACCCGGTGATCTTTAAACTTACTTAAAGGTTCCACTTTGAGGCCAAGATGATCGAAATAGTTGTTTGTTCAGAGATGGTACCGGAATTGTAATTTTACGATTGGATGTGGCATCGGCATTTCTGTGGAGTACAAGCAATAAATTCAAAGTTACTGTGTCATATAGCCTATTACTAGTGGGAGTAGTGGGCAAAAAAACCTTCAAAATAATAGGTACCTCAATTGTTAAAATACTTATGTATCTATTAATTAGTTCTGAAGGAACATTTTTACATACATATAATTCAAAATTATAATATTCTACGTAACCGGGCTCAAATGATTAGTTACTACCTTCTAAGTCACTTTTTAGGTCAGAAAAAAAAATTATAAGTACAATATGAACATCCTAAAGTTTATCCACTAATAAGACGTAATTATTTTTTGTACATGAATGTTTTACTGCCATCAATTAATGAATCTGCACAGTAATCTGCGACGCACGTCCTGTCGAACATCGGATGTGGTAACACTGACATTTATCAACATTATCATAACTATTTACCTCATTCTCTGATGCACCATTTTATAGTAGACTATAATCTTGTGTACAGACAAGAGTTTTACTAACTAAGCCACTTAAAGGTTCAAATCTCTCTATGACATAGTAAATACGTGTAGGTACGAGTACCTAAGTTAGAAACAAAGTGTGTTGAAATAAAGAACCAATGAATTAGGAATGAGATACTGTCAAATTTAAACTTAATTTAACGGCTTATTTACGTGTTATTAGTAACAAAATATTTTAGACACTCTATTTATTCATTAGTATCTAAATAAATATATTAGTATAACAGTAATCTAACCATTAGTTATGGATAAAACGAGATCAGAAACTTAACCGCAGAAACTTACATTACATAGTTGCCGTGATTTGGTAAATAAAAAAACCCCAAATTACTTAATATACCATTACAAGTAATTCAATGTTATGGAGTTGAGTTAAGAAACATTTTTACGGAATTTAACATTATTGCTTCAGGGCTTAGATAAATAAATACGATTACTTATACGATACGACATAACATCGTGACATTGTATTACATTGCGACGTCGCGTCGTGTCGCAAAGTTTTGTGAAGACTTCGGATGTGCAATTTCCATCAAGTACTAAGGACCCGGTTCTCCCATTCATGGACTTAAACTTTAATTGCTATCTTTACATAAGCGTGTGTGTATCACATATAGGGGCCATTCAAGTATAACGTAAGCAGATTTGTCACAATTATTTACGTCCACATGTCATCAAAACTAAGCAAAGAAAAGACCCGCTCATCCTTTATTGTGCTTACGAAATACTTGAACGGACCCATCAATGCCTGTACAATATTTGTGTGAGTATGTACCTAAATAAGTGTACTAATCTGTAATCAATATTTTCGTCATCGATTCTCGAAATTTCCTTACCCCAAGTGTAGAGATCAATTGTCAATTTAAATTAATTTATGTAAAATATCTTTCTAGAAGAGTACGAACAAAAGATTACAGTTGATGTGGTAAATATTTAGAAACGTGCGCCTGCGTCGCTCGCTGGGGAAATAGCGGAAAAACAAAGCCCCAGTTTACTGAAACTATTTTGTAATAAACCATGCTAACTATTTAGTTTGCTGCAATAAAAGTTTGTGACGTCACTGTCAGCACCTAAAATCAGTTACTGTTAACCTACTGGTTAAAATAACGAGCTTTACATAACTTTGTTATGTTTATTGAACTCTTACTGAGCAACGATTTAATTTGTGGTAGTTTAGTAATCCTCAAGGATATATGTTAACCGAAGTATATGTTATGTATATAGTAAACCGAAGGCTTCGTTCATCTATTGAGAACCAGTATTAACTTAATACAGCTTTTAAAGCAAAATCATAATAACCTTACTGTGCTATTTCATTTTGAAATGTCAGGATTAATTTAATAAATCATAATTATATAGAAGAAATCCTTCGTGGTATATTACATTATTTTTTAATTATTATCTCTTTATACTTATTTCAGTTATTCCGATATGAGTATCCGATTAATATTAAAGTGTAATTACTTTCATGCTTCAAATGAATTGCAAATTATTTATTCATCAAATTCAATCAAACAGCACTATAATTATGTAGTAATATCGAAGTATTAAAATTTAATTATAGTCAGCGATCATTTATTACAGTAATAAAATTTTGGAATTCAAAATGTCAGCTGGATATAAATAAATTATTTGCTAATTTTAACGTCATTTAAGATCATAATTCAGTGAATAGTCATTGAACGAAATACTTATAGGTATATCGATGGCCATTATTTCTCTTTTAGCTACATTGACTAACTGTGCCAATCGATTCTCAAGGTAGGTCCGTAACACAACTGCAGTTCCCTTAATTCTGCACTTATCATAGGACTTACCATTAAATGGGCCGTATGCTTAATTGCCCCTCTATAGGTAGGTACCTACTATAAAAAATTAGGTGAATATTTGAATGGTAGGTTAGATTAAACATAGATGCATAATTGAAATGTTACAAACGCATTGTACCTAATTAAAGACTACCTAATCAATATGCTATGTAGTTTTTGGAGCAAGGATGTTTCTTCCCACTAGAGAGATATATGTATACAGGTAGGTAGGCATATGTGGCTTCTCTATACAATTCATACGATGTAGGTTTGACAGAATAGGCGTAGTAATAGTTATACACCTGGTGCTCTTCATGTTACATTTCTAAAGTCACCAGTGGAACAATTAGGTCGAGAGCAAGGTCTTTTCAATACCGGCTATCGATTTTGTTTAATGTACAGTTTCTAGGACATTTTAAGATTATATCTTGTTTGTGCTTTCATCGGAATTAAAAAAAAACCTATAATTATTATAAATTTATCAATCACAAAAACTCCTTCAGGCAAAAAACTGCTTTAAGTTCATTAGATCTCCTAACCAACTTAAAAACGCAGTCGTTAAATTCAAAATTTCAAATTTATTCACATAAATATGCTTAAGTTAAAGCTGTGAGTTAAACTTATGCAAAACATTTTTCATGACTTTCTCCCATTTCGTAAAGGTCCTTGCAATTAAAGATGGGGAAAGAAATTGCTACTCAAAATGTTCTTACATCAGTAGGTACGGAACTCTAAGGCGTTATTTTAAATGGCAGCAAAGAAGGTAAACATGCATGTGGTAAAAATGCGCGATGCGCGTCTCGTACAGATTTCCCTACTAAATGTCACCGCACAGGGAATGCCAAAACAAAATGATCTCACTCTTACAATGTCACGTTGCGAAATTAACCTCATCCTTAGAAAATGGTAAAATAATGACAGACATTATAGCCCGGCGTCTTGTTTCGAGTTTGTAATCGACAGTATGCACTTTATTGCAAATATGTTTAATATGGACAAAGGTAGTGACCACTGATGTGACCTGTGACCTATGAACAGCTATTAAAGCTGTACCGGCGGTGACCCGTCAGTAATCACTTACAATTACCATGATG
>LGAG01000229.1:301142-334354 GCA_001278395.1 Lerema accius
ACATTTATCTCTCACATAAATATCTGCCACGGCCGGGAATCGAACCCGGGACCTTCGCTTCGAAGGCAGGGTCACTCCAACTAAGCTACAGATTCGTCAAATGGCTAAAATATATAAAAAAAGTGTCCTACATTCGCACAATCTAGCCATTATCGCGCGCCGACGCAGAATACATACAAATGTGATGTAATATAACGCACTATATACACACTTCACACAAACACTCTACGCAGTTTATACAATGTCAAATTGCGAAAGTGACAATGAAATTTTGAAGAATAGTAAGAGCCGAATACACATACTACAGCCGAATGAGATTGGTCCCTTTATACTCGTATTTCGACTGCTGCACTTATTTGAATTGCATTGCAATTGACAATTTTCTAATCTTAATTTTAATACAAAAATAAAAGTCATAGAAATAACTATTATCCCTTTATACTAAACAGACGCACTTATACATTGTAACTACAAGAAATAGTTCTGAACGAAATAAAATTAGCTCAATTTTAATGCTATTCAAATCACTATATACATACAAAACATTCGGGTATAAGAGTATCATTACGTATAGTCTACATCATGAAATAAATAAAAAGGAAACTAACAAACCAACCCACCTTCAAGCTATCATTTAACTATAAAATCTAAAAGAAAAGTAGTAGTGAAACTAGTAAAAACAACTTACAAACAGGGACTTTTCAATTCGAAGTTCTTTCCGGTTGAGATCAAAGTTAATAATGTATTTTCCGCACAGTTCCATACGGGCATAATCGATGTAATCGCTTCACCGGCTTGTCATATCTCGCTCACTTTCACCGGTGAAAGTGGAAGCAGCGGAAGGAAAACTGGATTATGTATAACTCGTCGCTGCTAAAACAGGAAACGAACAAGGTGATAAAACTTTGCTAGCCACTAATATAATGTTACCACTGTTTTCTCCATATTTCCTTTATTTATAGTCGCCATTACACCTTCAGAAGGACTAAAAGCTTAAAGGTACTAAAGTAAACTATTCCAGAACTCAGCTTTCTATAGAGTTTTGTCATCTATTCTGTAATGGTAGTCGTATAATAATCGTCCATTTTGTCTTAATACTATAATTTAAAAAAACACAAAGATATTTATCTCAAATCATAGTTGCATTTAAAAAGTCTAAGAGCCAATGCGCAGGGGCCGCGCTCCTTACACAATACTATTTGAATCAATTCATTGTTTGTCGTATGAGCGACCCGCGGTGTAAATTAGCGCACAAGCCGAGGACACGCGCTAATCCCACCATTAATATGATTACATCAAATGAACTGTACCTATAAAATCATTGTCTTATTTACAAACAATCTTTGAGAGAAGGACACGCTAAAGACCTAGTTTGTAGATAAGATAAACAATAGAAAATTAACGACCCCGCAGTATTATTGACAGAGTTGCTAACCCTGCCTGTGAAGCTGGGTTCCAGGTTCGATTCCCAACCGGTACAAACAATATATGGGTACTAGTGTAATATTGCGTGCGGTCTAAAAGTAAGCAACTTTCGAAGCAGTAACATAAATGTTAGCATAAGGAAGTTTACGTCGAATCGCCCGGACATAATATCTCGTAATCTCAAAACAGATCTTACTTACACTACAATTTCACTGCGATGTTTTCTTAAACGGCAGCTTTGCCAGCTGCACGCTATAAGCCAACTTTGCAGATTGATAAATGCTTCGGATTATACACAAGTCCTTATTAGTTGGGGAAGGAAAGCGCTTTAGAAAGCCCGATGGAGATATTACAACTGGTTTTAAACGTCGTTGCGTCGCGTCGTCAGTGGACGTTTTAAAATACTTAGGTGTACTCTCGTCTCTGTGAGCTATGTCACTCCTTAATAATACATTAATATCGAAAAAAAAATTAAGTCCTGAGTCACGACATGAGTTGTCCGGCCATTGACTTTAGCATAAGAGTGGTTACAAAATAAGCAGGTTTTAAAAGAAATACTACTACTATATAGGAATTGTTAAATTGACTTAAAAATTAGAATCACACAAGCAGTTTATGCCTAACTTGTTTATGCTAGTACTTTAATTGGTTTGTTCAATGTAAAAAGTAGACTGTATGTGATAGATAAATATATAAAACATGATAATGCAGCACAAACCTCGCCAGAATGCAGCTAGGAGCACCCTGTCCATCGGGAACCAAACAAACATACCGGCGTCACGTGCAGCACGATCCACTGCCGATCATAATATTATACACTTGCAAATGGCACAACCACTGTTAAGGGAACGTTTTAATTATGGCAGAAACAACCACGGGGTAGTTATTTCGTGGGGTAAAAGGTATAAGTCAACGCGCGTGAATTTGCAACTTTCTTTTACGTAACATAAAAAATGGCGGGAGTCTGTTCTGTGCTTGCTTGTTTATGGTAGGGAACAGAGTAAATAGGATACATACCACAGATTAGTTAATGAATTACGTAGACTATAATATTAGCTTAACTACCTAACTGAAACAGCAAAGATATGGAAGTGTATAATCTCTAATTGAGTACTTCATGTAATTATGTTTAGTTTTCGCCATAAATATATTAAACTAGATAATACCCGCGGCTTCGCCCACGGAAAAGTCGTTAAACAAAATATTGAATATATCCCAAGGGAACCAATAATCGGGACACAATCTATCCTATGTCCTATTCCTGGATGCAAACTATCTGTGTGCCGAACTGCCCAGTTTCAGCTTAACTCTTAACCGTTCAGCGGTTAAAGCGTGAAGGACGTACAAACATCTAAACATTCACACAAATCTTCACATTTATAATATTAGTAGAAATACTAGGAATAGTAGGAATTAGCAGGATTAAATGCACAAATTATTAAACACATTAATTCGACACACATCTAATGCATTGTCAGTAACGCAAATGTCAGTAACCAAGAATAATTCTTGCAAGAAGTTTTATGGCAAGAATCTCGATCAGGTTAGATGTAGTAAGAACACGCTGTATCTTCCTTTCATTATCCATAACGGGCATTAGAAGCGGCTTCTTCCAGTGTCGGTAATTATAGAGTAGTTGCTTCCTAGAACTTAGGTCTTACTTTAAATCTAGTACATAGGTAAAGTATGTAAAAACTTTACTATCTATTTACTAATACCTGTTAGAAATAGGAAGTTGCGAATATGTTAACAATTTTTTTTTGTACATAAATACGTAAAGGCTGCTGTGGGACCGGTTTTTAATGATGAAGATATTTGTACAATATGTAATTAAATCTTTTACTTTAACTTTTTTTTAATTAGGAAATAGAACATAACAAAAACTCAAACATTGCATTTAATACACTGACACGTCACAGAACGAAAACGTTATGGTCAAGTTTTGACCACATAAACAGCGACTCTAGCGAGGATTATTGGACCATGACATCCCTAATTATTTAATTGACTATTAACAATCATGAGTTCATGTATAATTGATATGGTTGTTGAGCACCCAACGAGGCATGCGGCCGGCCGCAGCCGCAGGGCCGCAGCCGCAGAGCCGCACTGCAGCATGCACCTTTCGCTTTCAAGTACAAGGTCCGCTTTCGCCCGATGCGTGCGCGCACTTTCGATTTTAATGCAAGCTATTGTTTATGCTAGGGTTTATCTGAGTAATTGCTAGTTTTCTAACCACTTGGAAATTGCATAGTCGTGTTAAGAATGCCAGAAACATTTTTATACACAGAAAAGCTAGGAATAAGAGATCGGACCAGTGTGTGAATTGCACCTGCAACATTAGAAAAAATAAACACTATTTCTTTCAGCAGCGTAGTAATATATTTCTTCCAAATTTTATTATAGCGGCCGTGAACGCGTAAGAGACACATAGACAGAGTTCCTTTTGCATTTATAACATAAGTATTCAATTACAGATTTACCGTTTATTACATGACCTAATTTAAAAGAAAACTTGAAAGTTGGAATTCTTCCCGTTGTCTAACCAGTTCAATGCTTCATCAAAATGTGCACTAAAAAAAACTAGGCAAGCTTTAATGATAATCAAAACGCATTCATACAATACAGTTCATGTAGTCCAAATTTAAATTGAAATCAAGACAATGCAACTCTCTCTATTGTTGCAATGAACAATAAGAGACATTATGATTCGTCGTCTGTATCTAAAGATAAGCCGCGCCTTACTGGAGGTAGCCAGACAATGGATAGATCCGTTAATTAGATTATTATCGTTTTAAAAGTCGTTCTAAACTAACTGCTGTTAAAAACGCTTTAAAATGACTGGTTTTTGTGTATTGGACACTGACAATAATGTCCAGTTAGGAACGGTAGATGGAGCTGTAACACAAGGTAATCTCTTTGTAGTGTTGTAATATTTGTAACTATGACGGATTTTTTTTTCGAGTTTTTGTTTTCAAATAAATTATTTTGTTAAATGCTTAATTGTAAGCTATAAAGGGCAAAACATTTTAAAATAATTGCTAATATTAATTGAAATTATTTGGGTATATTGAGAATTACTTACTTAATTATTGTGGTTTCTTTTTCGTCAATTTCAAATTGAAAACTTTTCGGTTCAATGAAAAATTATAATTATGTTAAATTATTTGCAGACATGAAATGTCGAAATGAGTGTATTTTGGCATTAGTTTTACATACTTAAACTTACATTAGCTGAAAAAGAATATTAAATATTAACTAAATAGTGAATCGGAATTCAAAATCGCCTAAACATTTTATCTCTCATACGCATATAGGTAAGGCACCTTTGTTTAATAAACTCTATAAAGGAAAGGTACCTTAACATGAAGAAATGTTAAAAGAAACATCTATTAAAATTACGATTATTATTAACACCATCATCTGTTTTCTTAACCTCAGTTCACACAAACAGATACTTCACATAAAATTTCTATTGCACATGCGGAAGATCTCAATTGGCAACAAAAACTTGTACAGTTCTCGAGGCGATATGAAAATTATTCATCGACTACACTTTCTAGTTAATTTTGCTGTTTGGCTCCACGCACGGGCTGCGTTTCCACTCCCACGCTGCTCCATTGTCTATGGAAACGAAACAATAAGGCTGCACTCATTGCTTTTTGCTTTACATGAAACAAACGATTTCTATGGGTTTCTAATCATTACATGTATCATGGTTGAAAGTTTTAATGAATATATCTGTGTTTACCACTTTTATTATGACTACGAGATAAGTTTTATGGTCGGTTAAGATTTCGACCATAGCTCCTTATAGTATACAGTAGATTATGGAATTACTGTTTGATAACGTGGCCCTCCGTGTGACGAGCGTGTAATGTGTTAACGACTAACGTCTATCAAACGCAGTGTCGTTGTGTGGGTTTTGTTTAATTATTTTATTTATTATTTTATATCAATTCTTAAACTCATATGTGTCTGCGTTATTTGAAAAAATTAAAAAAAGGTAAATATTTCATGTATAATGAATTAATTGTAATGACAAAGTTATGTAAAGTAGCTTAGTAGGTACCTATTTACTTTAGTACTTACCTAGTAATAATTTATTATTACCTACAATAAAACAAAATGTGTACATAGTTTTGTATATTTTAACAACTTTTAAATACAATAATGCAGTAATAAGTGACATTAGTTCGTTCAATAAAATCACTACGCAATAAAAATAATTGAATGTCGCTTTCGAGTTTTGCTTTTACTTTTTTTCTTTTCAGCCAGCGCTAGCAATAGATTTCCAGTTTGCCAATAATGCCAATGTAATTAAATTAGGTATAATTTATTGTAAGCTTTTAAATTTTATTTTATTTTATTGAAATAACATTTGTTGAGTTTAAATTCTAAATAAACTCTATTGACGTGAAGGTAATCAATTAGGTAAATTGCATACAAAAGTGTGCAAATGAATTGATTTATGATAAGGTACATAATTTATAATTATAAATATTATGTGGACAAATACCTACAAACAAACAATATACACGTATTTTATGTTTCGTTATTATAGTGTTAGAGAAATTCGCATAGCAAATTAATCAGCAAACGTTTTAACTATCGGAAACCTGTGTAAAGTTGATTAAATCTTTATAGTACTTAGGCATTATAAATAGCCAAGGAATGTAAACAAGAACATGCCCAACAACTAAACAACCTGTCGTCAATCAGGACCGATATATTCCCACGCTCTGTCGCCATGGGAAAACTGATCATAATTAACATGGTTCGGGCGAAAAACATGTATTGTTCGGCATTATAGATCCAGTTCAATATATTACGCAACGCAGAACTAGTGTTAATAATGCTCCTGTTTTGTAACAATGGACAATGTGTGCAATATCCGCGTGTGGGGTTTTTTTTGAAGTACTACACCGGCTATTACCAAGCATTAGTATCAGTAACTGCATGGTGCTTATTATACATACAGAAATTAGATGTTGAAGTAAAAGTGTTTTAAATAAAGTGCATCATAATTTTTAATGAAATTATAGGTCATTTCAATATTAGCAGAGTGTTTATATATTCGTAAAGTAAGTGTCGATCTAAGATCTTAGGATCTTGTGTTGTTTAAGTTAAGGATTCTATATTTGATAACTTTATATGAGTCCTATATGCTTTAGAATTTTGGAATTGATGAATTTTAGTAGACATTGTAACAGGTTTTTTTTATTGCCCAAAAGCAACTGTATACAAAGCAATATGAATATGTCTCAGGTGTTTACCAAAAGGTATTCCAGCTTCAGTTGAAGTATTAATTAGTATAAGTCATCAATCTTCCCGACAACCATTGATCATACACAAACTACCAAGCAATACTTCACATCTCGTAACCGTGTGAAGAGGTTCCGCTATGGACTTCCTATTGTCACTTTACAATTAACGTCAAATCGTAGCGAAGAAAGAAAGCTATCAGTCATAGCGATGACGTGAAGAGCTAACGACCGCGCACTTGTCACGCGCGATCGCGTTATGGTTCGTTACGTAACGCGGAAATAATGACTGCAGCTTTGCTTTAGTATTGTGGTACACCGAGCGCTAGTTCCAAGTGTGCTTTTTGTGACATTTAGCGGTTTAATCCCGCGCTTGTATACTTTCAAAATATATAGGAAAGACTTACTACATAAAGTTGCGGGGAAAAAATGACTTAATTGCAAAGCCGAATGCCAACAAAAAAGGCTTTGCCTACAAACCCAGATATTCCTTCTAAGTGGTTCAAGCCTCTAATACTATTCAAGTTACTACCGACTACACTAATACATAAGTAATACGGTTCCTTACCTACGGGGGTGATATACGTGAATTACCATGCGGGATTGTGCCTAACGTTACTGAACGCTTATTGGCCGCCTTACAATATCATATTATGGTTTTATAACAAACTCAAAACCTAACCTTTTTTCCTCTAAGAAGACTACAACCTCGACCAATGTGCCACGGACCTGTAGCGGACAGAGTCGCATGTCTCGCGACACTAACCGCATCCGATGACGTCTCATTACCGTACCGTAACACTGGACGACTGTGACGAGTGATTCGTAATATTATCGTAATATCGTAACTATCTCCGCTTTCACCTAATACACTGACGTTTTTCTTCTTATTACCTTTCTCCCAAACTGTAATACGTTACGGTTTATTTTATTCTTCGTGTGCAATAGATTGAGACTATTGAAAGACGAACTATGACGTAAGTATTTGATAGTCCAATGATGATTTTTATGCTTTCTTTATGACATTTGAATTTGATATATTTTTTGTAGGAACTGTTATTTCACTGTTATAATCACAAACTTTGCTGTTTTAAGATACCTTAAAAGCTTGTTTAATAAACTAATGTTGTAACATAATTACGCTCAAAAAATCTTTGATTGATGATGTCTTTTAATCTTTTTCGATGATTAATAAAAAAAACATCAAGAAAATTCTATAAAATCAACAAAAATATTCATTATCTTCAGTGCTTTTGTGGATACGTTAATCGCTCGCCGCGATTTATTATCGTCAGATACTTAAAAGTCGTTAAACCATGTCGGAAGAATTCAGGCGGCATTTCATTTATTTTCAACTTGCCTTACACCTGTAGGGGCTCGCGACTAAGCTGAATCCATCCATCATAATAATATATCTCACAGAACATTATGCGTTTCACATTTTGTAAAGATAATAATCATTAACGCTTTGTGACTTTACTTCAATTTAAAATGAGTTAATTTAACGCAACGTTGACAGTTATTAACGATCCGTGAACTTTACGTAATGGAAAATAATATTAATTAAATACTTTTCTAAAAGATGACAGATAGTACAGATTGTGTAGAAATTATTGTACAGTATGACTGAGAAACTTTTGACAATTTATTGTAACAGACAAAAAGTTTTTGACGTGTATTGTACAGTGTACAATAAATCTAATCATTCTTATTTTAAAAGCACAGTTGGACAATTTGAACTATTTCAACTTGGTTTCAGACAGTTCGGTAAAAACTATAATAGTCAAAAAGTTAAGACCAGTTAAAAAATGTTGTCCCAAAAACAGGCACTGGAAAAAGAAATAAAATATGGCCGGTTTCTTTTTAATGAAAGTTATTCTTCTAAATTATATTAAAACGATTTAAATCAACAACTAAGTATACATTTTAAAATAAATCTTTCTGTTCTACGTTGGTACGAGATACGTGGGTTTCTCCATTTAAAGTCGACTTCAGGCAATTAAAAGCTCATTTGTATACGGTCAGTGTCTTATTTGTCTGAAAAACGATGAGTACTTTTAAATTACACTTATTTTCATCTAATTGAGGCTATTAGCGTCTCGCTTCCCATTTAAGAGTCCGCTCAGAACATTTTGGAAACAATTTAAAAAAGTGTTTATGTCTAAATGATTTAATTATTAATTGACTGAATTGACTTATTCATTCGTCGTTGTCACGTGGAAAAATAAAATTGTTAACAATAAACGTGGCGTTAAATAACTATTGCAATCCGTAAACTTCTGTAACTCAATAAATAAATCAATTCTTACTTAACCTCAGACATTAAAACGCTTACATTTTACCGCCGTTGTCAATATTTATTTCAAATCCTTGACAGGCTTCAAAAGTTTCGCTAATTGTTTTTTTCTGTCTGTCTATTAACTTTTTATGCCTGAACTACTGCACCAATTTATTCGAAATTCAATAAACAGATTTCATTTAAGAGAAGGATATAGGAAATATTTATATCACGACTGTACGACCCTCTGGGATGATTCGGACGTTTGTGTTTAAGCGCCTAATTAACAAAAAATACTATTCTAACCTATTCTATCGTGTACCTACTGTATGTATGTGTGTGTTTCCTGAAGCAAAGCAGGGGCGGATTGCTAGTCTTTGGTATAAAAATACAGCTTATAATACGTGTGTTTGTCACTAAACTCCTCATAAACGGCTGGACCGATTTCAATAAAAAAATTGTGAAGTATTTTAGAGAGACTGAGTATGGTTTCGAGCCACAGTTTGACCCGGTAGGTTGCGCTGATGTCGAGATACTTCAAGGGACCAGCCAAACCATTACAGTTATTGAAATTCCGCCAAAGCAAAAGTTGTCCGATATGATGAGCATTTACTAAAGGTACATGAAAATTTAAGGTAAGAATTATTAGATGAAAATCAGTCTTCTAGTCCTACTAATATTATAAATGTGAAAGTTTGTAAAGATGTTTGGATTTTTTGATATTTGGATGTTTGTCCCTCCTTCACGCTCTAACCGTTAAACGGATTAAGCCGAAACTTGGCACACAGATAGTTTGCATCCGGGAATAGGGCATAGGATAGATTATATCCCGATTATAGATTATATCATTCCCTTGGGATGAATTCAATATTTTTTAAACTAGTCTTCTGCGTTCGAAGCTGCGGGCGTCGTCTAGTTTAATATAAGATGATAAACTAAAAATATGTTTGGAAAGCTGTAGAAAGCCCGTGTGGTAAGCTCAGGCGGCTCTCGCTTGATTCCGACGCTCGTACACTCAATTATCAACTTTCAGCTTTCCGTAACTTTCGCTACATGATGCCATGTGCATGTTGTATTTACGCAGCTTTTTGCTACGAAACTCATGTAGAAGCATAATGAATTATGTGGTAAAAGTAATAGAGCTAAATTATTATAAATTTATATTTCCTTTGCTTATTAAAATAATAATATTATAAGGTTAATTACAACAATCTACAAATTAATACCTGAAGCTGAATGGATAACAAAGTCCTGCAATAAATTAAAAAATAACCTGACCATTTTTTATTTCACGACATCATAGTTCAACACATTAAAATATCCTTAGAGTAGGTACGGAAATATTTTTATGGAACTCCTAAATATAACAGAGAACTCAGGTTGCAAGTTTCCCCATGAATAAATAACATTGTCAGTTAGTATCAATAATACCCTAAAACCTACAAACTACAAACAGTCAAGTTTATATATACATGAGACTCAGACATGGCGGGAGAAATTTCGATATCGTAGATTACCAAAACCTGTCCATCCATACTTGTTGGTTTTGTTGAAGCACCCATACTTAAAGAGAAAGTCAATCTCTAATAAACCAAACATTCGTTTTGCATAAAAATACATCGGATGAGCTCTTATATAACTCGTGAATATATATGACTATAGCTTTCTTCAGTTCATATCGCATTTAAAAAAAAATTCGTCATAACGTAATCAATATTTTTCCCACTACGCCGGAATCCAACTTACACATTGAAATCCGTCGAGCCAGGCTGTAGAGCGTACCAAAGAAGTAAACATACATACAAACATACGTACATTCGAAAAACATTAGTAGTCGGGTAAAAATATTATTTTAATACAGAATATTTCCTAACCCACCCTGATTCCGTAGCATTTAAAACAAATTACTAAACACATCATTAAACATGGTACTAATTCTTGGTGTTACCAATACGAAAAGCTACGATCGACGAGGGAGATAAATCCATCAGGAACGTAACACGTAACGATAAACTGTGTAAAAACGCCCCACCGAGGAACAGAACATAATAAAAATAAATCAGTTCACAGATAATTAAGTTGGCGATAACAATAATTGCCTCAGACACGGTAAACCGTACTTATGAAACCTGCGCGTCATTCTGCAGCAGTTGTTCAACTATATTGTGAATTTGTGAATATTACACACCACTGTTACCATACCAAACTTATGTCATTTTCTCACAAATGACAGATGTCTCGTGTTTAACGCAATCTTCAGAATTCAATTGTTACTGATCTACCGCACATTCTACAAGATTATGAAACTGCAAATGTGTTGGCAACCTTGTAATTACTTCATCATATAACATCATAAATGAAACAATACTATTTATCATTTGATTACTCGTTTAAGTTTCATCAAAGACAATAACGCATTTCACTCGTTTCCTTAGTAAGTTGCTACTAACTAGTTAGTTGCCACTTAACATTAGGTAGTCAGGTATTAAACATTTGCTCAGATTGCAGGCTATGTATAGAATAATAATCTCGTACAGTCAATTAGGGCCACCCAAAACTCAAACTAATCTTTTGCACCTTTACCTACTTTTATTAGTTATCGAAACCAACAACCGTCGGACCTGCTATAAACAATTTTTATGCTAATAAATTAAACGATAATTATGCAAAATGCTTCATACATAAGATCATTACACACTGTCATAAAACAGAATCGCATGTGGCATATCGCGTGCGTCGCGACCAGCGCTTCCTGTAACAACATTCAAACGAAAGTTACAGTTAGACTTCACATACGTTACATTGCGTGGATAATATCTGTACCTACTTTAATTAGTGATTTCGACAACGAAAACAAACTGTTATATATGCTTATGCAAAATGCTGTGCAAGGATTTTTAAATCAAAAGCCGAATCGGGCAGACTAACTATCTGAAATTTAATGTTAAAAAACAAATAATGTACGAGAAGTAATTTAAGTCTTCAAATATCATTTAAATGTAACGTAACAGGCGACGATTTAAGTCAAAAAAATAACTAATTATTTCGCCCGTTAATCAACCGATTAGTGGACGTCTAACAAGTCTTAAACAATAGAATAACGTTTATATCAAAAGTTGGAACAAGCCACCGAGTTACACGTAATGACATCACCGTAACTGTAACAATTTCACCATGAAACCGTTGCTTGATTTGTTATGAGAATATCGCAATGGTTACCAAAAACGCAACTAACGTTGCGGTCGCGATATAGTTACTTGTATTTGGGGAGTTACTTCGATTGCAATGAACGCAGACTGATTCCTGATCTGGGCTCAAACCGTGATCATCTACTAATGCTTCAACTTGGTCTCAATAGTATCTTGATAGAATAACTTGGCTAGTTTAACATATTGGTAATTTGCGAAAATGTTTAATGTGTCTGTTCGTAGCTCCTTAGTGAATTATTATTTAGCTCCTTAATTAGATATTTCTAACGTATAAGTTATTATTACTATTATGGCGTCTTTTGAAATCTGTATAACTTTATGTTATTACATTTTATTTTCCTACTTTAATGTTTACATATTTAATGATTTTCACTACTAATTAAAAAATCCTTTTCACGTTTGAAAATGCTAACGTAACTCAGCCTTGCATTGACCTTCAGCAATATTTTCCAGGCTTGCGAATTCCTGCAGTTGCACCACGACAGGCGGATTACCTTTTTACAAACGCAAAAGACGTACTATTTTATGAAATTGCCTTTTTTCCGTCTGTTCTTGAGTATTGCTGTCAATTGGTTGCAGTAATAATACAAGTCACAGCTCATTGGGTTGATTAAACGGTTGATTTTAAGTCACCGGTAAGATAAACTGACTTTGCAAGAGTAAATAATGATTTTATATTAAACATCTTGAAAATTATCATAAAGACGAATAAGACGCATGCGCAGTAAACTATTTTCGGTTATTTCGTCTATATACTTTACACTATTTTTTTAACGGCTACTTACGATCATTGTATTTTGATTCAGTTGATTAAACTCCGGCTAGTCTATCTGTGACTGTGATCTATACAACTGCGCCGAAACATTAGCGTAAAATGCAAGGATTGTGCGGACCTGTGACTATTAAAATATGCTTAAATTAGTTACTGCCTAAGTTATCTTCAAATTTAAAGATTTAAGGTAACCTTTAAGGTCTACGCTGGTAGCTGCAGTATATTTATAATTATTAAAAATTTCTTCCTTCATTTATAAAACCTCTTATGTGATGAGACATTTAGATAACAGTAACATTTTCGTTTAAAAATCAATACGTTTCTTGATTTAATATGCAAATTAAAATGGTTAATTCATATATGGCATCTACAAGTGGAAAAAATATTTTATATTTTTTTATTTAACATGACATTAGATAGCATTTATTACAAATTCAAACCACAAAGTTAAAACATCACTTTTTGTTTCTTTCGTTTCAAAAAAGTTTTAACCATGATAAAGATGACTAACGACTTTGAATATAAAACTAATGTACCTTAAAACTGATGAAACTATAAAATAAATAGCGATTTTCAAGAAAGCAATAAAAACAGGCGCAACTCAATTCCCTTTGTCAACGTTGGTGGCATTTCGACTCGGCTTGATTGGAAGTTGGTGTAATAAACTGTTGACTGCTGGAGAAACAAATCGTTAGTAGTTGTTTTATGTTTGTAACTAAACTTCAAATGCATCATCATATTGCGGCACGGATATTTGAAAATATTTTTATGAAATACGTTATTGTTTGCTTTGAATTTGTTGTTTTTTAATAGGTTAAGTAGAAGGTATCACTGAAATAATTAAAAAAAAATTCAAGCAATCTAAGAAACAACTGTAGTCTAGTAGTTGTTTAATAAAAAACGTTTCTGAACAGTATGTAGAAAACTGTTTATATTTTCTTTAAAGAGCTTAATTTTATTTATTCGTGCAGAAACTTGTAGAAACGTTTTCATTTCACGCCAAGCTTAGCGAGCTAATTCTCTAATTATGTTTTGGAACGTTGGAACTGATCCGCATTGGGCCAGCGTAGGAGTAGAAGCGAGGTGTGGAGATATAAAAATTTACAATGTTTAGCATTTATTAATTTTTGTAGACTACGAAACGCGTTGAAGTCTTTTGTACGTGAGTCGAAAATATCGTTATTTTAAGTTATCATTTCGCGGTTTAATGTATTGTTAATGATGCCCCTCCTTTACTCATGCAAAAATCTCGCAATCTCAAAAAAAAAAATAAGCTTCTTAAAAATACGATACAGAAGTGCGCTTATATTGCCATCGCTTAAAGAAACTTCTGTATACAACTAATGTCCATACAAGCATAGTATGGCTTATGTATATTTTCATTAAGCCTTTTCTGCTATAATCTTGTTAATCCCACCATCAGACCAGAATTCTATTGAACGCACAGCGCAAGTGAAACATAATTATCCATGGCGCGAAAGATCAATGAAACTACGGCTCAGCTAACAAGTTAATCCGTCATTAAAACTCATCTTAATAACCCCCGGCCTACGGTGGCAATATTTGTCAACAGTGTTACGAAACTCGTCAAGTAGAAGTGGAAGTATATGAGCGAACGTGACGCTCCCCGCCCCACAGTTCCGCGCGGCCGCGATGGCGGCCCCACGCGCACTGGCATCGCGCGCCAAATTCAAATACTTCTAGTCATTTTTTTTTAAGACTGAACTGTATGACAAAGGACGCATGACCGTTCTGACTGACGTGCTAGTGACAGTGACTTGACTTGACTATTGGATTGACTGACTCGTAACTGGACTTGACTATGACTCCCGGCTGGTGGACAAAGGTCAGTATTGTTATTTACAATAATATGACTTAGTTTTAATTAAAAAAAAATCCTTAAGGTGGCTTTAGACCACAGAGCAAGTGTTCTGTCAATCTATAATACAGAGCAAGTTTAAACAACGGAGGCTTAGTTAGGGTTCCGTTTTAACATTTTAGGTATGGAACCCTAAAAAAAATTAGAAAAAAAAATCTACGAAGAAAATATGAATAGAACATATTCTATAATTATAATTACTAGCTTCTCTATTCTTTATTTTTTCCTATCATTTAAACAGGTACTTTCGATTCAAAAATTACTTATGTATTATGTTAATTACGTACCAGAAGATTTTTATCAGTAACTTTTATTCCTAGTAGTAGTTGCTGCATCAGCAATTAGATCGGTCGATTGGCTCAAAAAGATTCATTTCATTGCAATTTTTTCTGTATCTGTACTTGGAACATTGTGAGTAATTCGTACACGTAACAAAAAAGTATTAACACCCGCCGGCATTCCGCTACTCACATAATAAGCTAAATTATCTCCTTGTAACAAACACGATTGTCAGAGGAAATGGTTTTGGGATTCACAAAAAGGGGTTCACTGACCTCCAAATTGCTTTTGCCTGAAAATGTTACATTCAATTCAGAGGTTTAACGATCGCTTAAATTGAATTATTTTGTAATATTCGTTTCGCTTTGAATTTTTGTAAGTCATCAAAAAGTATGACAAGATTTTAACTTGAATAAAAGAATTGGCAAATTGAGTTAAGTTTTTTGGAATGAGTGTAAAATTACTAATACCTAAAACACCTATTAAAATTGTATAATATCTCAATATTCGTCCGCTGGATAACTTTTGTTAATCCAAGATAAAATGGACATTTTAGGAAATTGCATTTGTGAAATGCTAACATTTAACTTTTGGCAAATAATAATCATAACATTATAGGTATTATACCTTAATAAATAAATAAGTTAAGTATAAATGACATATTTACTGATTATATATTTTCTACATTATAGAAATAGCTCATAACTATTAATAGGCTCTATGCTACGGCATATCATTAATTAAAGTTTTTTATTATTTTGTGGATGTTTGCTTATCACTTTATTTTGATGTGGTTGTTAATTGGCTTTCACTAACAAAGGTAAATTCCATCGCAATCAACTCTAGATAGTAGGTAATAAATGTGCTATGAACTTTCCAATGCGAGTGTTCATTTATCAATAAATAATATCTACTTTCTTAATTTAATAAAGATGCAATATTTTAATTAAGATTTGTTAATTTGTCTAATTGCGGATTAATAACAATTTTGAAATTAGGTACCTAATGGATAAAAATATGAAAGATAAGAATAATAATTAACATTTGGTAATTAATTTTTGCCGCTACATGTCTATAGATAGACCCGTGAAGGTACGTGACTCGATCAATCAACGAAAATAGACGGTGATGGAGCCGATTAATATTCTTTTTAAATGAACATTTTTATCAACACTTACAGGCTTATTAATTAAAATCTCTTAATACACAGATAGTCTGAATGTATCTCGAACTAGATAATCCTGCAATTAACTTTAATTCAAATAGCGAGTTAGAGTTTACCTGCAGACTGTGTTCATTATTATTTAAACTTATTAAACCCGACCAGAAATGCCTTATCATTGATTAAAGTTAATCAATCTATTAATAAGGGGGATTAGGTGTTCAATAGCATTTGCTTCGGTGAATGAAAACATCGTAAGAAAACCGCACACCTGAGAGTTCTCCATAAAGTTCATAGCGGTGCATAATGACTGTCACTCCGCATTTGACCAACGTGGCGGACTTATAGGTTTTAATATAACAGTGAGGCAGTTATATGGATAGCAATGGAATTGTCAAAATAAGATTAGAGATGGCAAATCTCACAAAGCACAATTAATTTATATCACTCACGAGAAACGTGCGCAGAGAGATATGCCACAAGTTCGATATCGACGCATAATTATGTAGCAGCTTCGTTGCGTCGAGCGAAAGTGGTTTTCACTTTCCCCAAAGGTCAACAGTAGCAGAAGCAGTAAAATTATCGCACACACGCTAACACACACACAACGCATCACTTGATCAATTAACGTCTGTTTGTCCATTTATCTGTTTGGTTTTGTAACATGCGAGGTTTTTAACGTTAAATACTTCCGTGTTAGCTTTCATTAGGTATTGTATATTTAACACTGTTTTAGTATTTGTTTGGGATTTAAAATTTTTGTAATTTCAATAAGTGTATAGAAAAAGATACGTCATTCAATAAGCTTTAATTTTAAAGACCATATTTAGTGGCAATTGTTAAAATCATTATGTTTTTCAAGAAGCACATAACAAACACAATAACTTTTCGTAATACTATTGCGTTATAACATAACATTAATTTACATTAAGTTATATCTCTTCTGTTACAAATTTTTAAATTAATATTATAATGAGAAAACAAGTAACGACCATATTTTATTATTCAATCAAAGTTTTGCTGCTCATAAAGTCACAATGTAAAGTCGAGTTATAAAATAACTGTCACTTTCCCTACCGATCGTTATTCATAACGGCGAGAATCATAACATCACATTGTAATAGCTATTCGTTATGTGCGAAAGTTTGCGGCTGGACCGTTGCGTAACACGACTCAGTGCATTCTAATGGCCTGTATTAAAAAGTAATTTGCATCTAAAAATATATCTACGTTAATATGTAAATCAGCCGATAAATAAAGAATTTTATAGACAAACTCTTCGCAAGGGTTAAAAAAATATATTTCGGAAATTCGTATATTCCGTATATTCGTTCAATACAATAATGCAGTAGTTTTATATTTTTCAACTATAAGAACTTCTTAATCCTGTAGTCATGTCTAACATTATAGATGTAATTTTCACAATGTATGCAATTTTGGTGATAGAACCTTTTGCATGTACAGGCCAAGGTTTCATGGCCAATTTTCACTACCTACTGGTAATCATTTTATAAACGGTCAACCTCGCGACGTGTTGGGTTGGTTTTAAAATTGGCAACCATCGTTGAGCCATAAACGGTTAGCGGACATAACCAATGTGTAAGACATCGCAATATCTAGTCTATCCGTGATTGCAAAACATTCAACATTAATGTCCGTAATAACGAATCAATGTCACCGTATGATTCATCACAGATTGCAAATCATTTATCATAAATTAGGTTTTACCGGCAACATCCGATTTAAAAATGTAGAATACATACCTACCTACATTAAAACAGAAGACCATTTTGAGATTACGAAGCTTAGATTAAACTGCATACCTACTTACGAAAACGATGTAAGGAATCTTTCCAGATTTTCTCAGTAGATTCCTGTCAAAAATATTATCTTTGCATAGCGGTACTAACTATAACAGGACATCGACGTTTTTTAAATATTACCTATTATTTGACTATTACCTAATAAACATTCCGCATTTATATTTGTAGAGATACTGCATTCGCGGCGCGTAATACACATTAAATACGGTATTATAATTTTATAGAAACGCAATATTAAAATCACTTTCACTTTGTCTATCTTTGGCTAAATGATATTCAAACGATCTTACATAACTACTTTTACCAAACTTAAGATTTCTAGATTGTAATCACCTCGCCGATCAATACCGAATTAGAAGCGCGTAGGATGAAGTTAGAGAAAATGTGAAAGCACTAATTTAGTGTCGGCTGTTTATGTCAATACAAATAGACTGTAGGTATATACCACTACATCTATTGTAGCACCTACACAACGATACAAAAAGACGTCTATGTTGCTTCTTAACAATCAAGCTGTTTATCTAACTTTACCGTGTTTATCGTGTTAGTTTGTATTTGAAAAAAACATTGAATTTTAGATCACAGATACGTATAATAATACGTACGGACGGATAGCTCGGTAGTTAAATATGATGTAGGTATCTCGATTGTATTTTATAACTAAAGCAAGTATTAGAGTAAAGAAAATTTTGTGTACCACTCAGTTACTTTTTCCCAGGACTACGAATTACCTACTGCAATATCTCAAATTGATTCCTCTTGCAGCGGTAACGACGAGGATGAGCTAGAGAGTCGAACGGACGAGGCAGGTTTCCCCGCCGCGACCGCCCTACGACAGTCACCTCTGCTAGACGAATGTCCTCTGAAAGGACCGCCAAAATGCCCGCCAGCTTCCAAACGGTATGTTAATAATATTTGGGTAGGTAGATACTTAAAGAAACGCGTGGTACTAAATGGTTTTCACATTTATTTAAATCTTCTGGTTACAGGTATCGTACACATGATGGCACTTGTAATAATTTAAGTCGTCTCAGATGGGGGTCCACTATGACCCCTGTTCAGCGCTTCCTTCCTCCATCGTACTCCGATGGCCTGCAAGCTCCTCGAAGATCTGTCTTCGGCAGCCTACTCCCATCCGCCAGAGAAATCAGCTCCCTTGTCCATGAAGACCATAATGTTGAAAACCAAGGAATCACGCATCTTCTGATGCAGTGGGGCCAGTTCCTAGACCATGACGTGACGTCGTCATCCCAGTCACGAGGGTTTAATGGATCTGTGCCGAGGTGCTGTAAAGATGGTGGCAGGGACTTTATACCCAAGGAATTTTTAGTAAGTCTATTTGTTTAACTGTGTAACTTCCATGTATTAAATCAAATAAATTATTTTATTTTATCATATTTAAAAATATCCTTTATTACAGCATCCGGAATGCATGCCGATAACAGTCCCTCAGTCCGATCCTTTCTACGGCCCCCGAGGAGTCAGGTGTCTGGACTTTATCAGGTCATCTCCAGGCCCTCGCGATGACTGCGCTCTAGGATGGCGGGAGCAAATGAACCAAGTATCAGCTTATATTGACGGCTCACCACTATACGCCAGCTCGGCTAGGCAGTCCGATAGACTAAGGCTATTCAGGAATGGTAAGCAAGTGGGTCAAGCCACTTTATTTTTTTTGACTCTCAATCTATGCTCTAGAAAAATCTTAATCCTGGTATTTGTTACTCAAAAAATTCTGAAGGCTTGTGCCAGTGGTTGTGTCTGATAATTTTATGGCGCAAATCTTGTCCACAATCATCAGGTATGCTCCAATACGGGAGGGTTCAACTGCGCCGCCCACTGTTACCGCGGGAACATCGCGACGAGCTCTGCCGTGGAGGTGCAGTCTCTACAGATTGCTTCAAGTCAGGAGACGCTCGAGTCAACGAGCACCCTGGTCTAGTAGCAGCTCATATCGTCTGGTTGCGGCAACACAACAGGTTAGTTATACAGGACAGACGTAGACATTGTGTAAAGTTACTTTGATACATTTAAAAATCTCAATTTTCGCATGTTACCAGGATGGCCCAAGAACTAGCCCATCTAAACCCACATTGGAGTGATGAGAAGATCTATCAGGAGACGCGTAAGATTGTCGGAGCCATGCTGCAACACATCACCTACAGGGAGTTCCTGCCCATAGTACTAGGTGAGAATAGTGCTAGTACATAAGTTCCAGCAATAAACTTACAGCGTTATGTATCAGCTGTAGGCCTTTTGACCTTAACTAAAGTCTGAATTTTGTTACTCCAGGTTCCGAAGTAATGCGTCTATTCGAGCTGGAGCCTCTAAAGAAGGGATACTACAAAGACTATAACCCAAAAATCAACCCGAGTCCCTCCAGCTCCTTCGGGTCCGCTGCTTTCCGATTCGGCCACAGTCTGGTTCAGGCTTCCATGGTCCGGTACGACAGATTCCACAGACCGATGAGTAACAGTAAGTTAAAACACATTTTTATTTCTTCCATTTTAATCTGGCTTTAATTATTCCAATAAGTGCTGAAAGGGAACACGAGCTGGAGCCAGCTTGATAAAATTTTAGAGTCTAACAAAATATACGTGTACAAACTCTTATACAGACTTTACTTCTCCCATCTCCACAGATGTTTCACTCCATGACGAACTAACCAATCCTTCGAACATCTGGAGCATGGGCGCCGTGGACCGTCTTCTGTTGGGTATGCTAAACCAACCAGCGCAGAGACGAGACGAGTTCATCACCGAAGAGCTGACCAACCACCTCTTCCAGACTCCGCACTTTGACTTCGGCATGGATCTCGCCGCCATTAACATCCAGAGAGGCCGAGACCATGGGGTCCCACCGTACACCATGTGGCGGGAACCCTGTGGTTTAAGTTCTCTTACAGACTTCGATGACTTGACGCGAGTGATGCCAATGCGAGTTGTGAGGAAGCTGAAGGTTTTATATAGGTAATGTGGTTATGACAAACAAATTACCCATTCTTTTAGGCAGCATTAAGCACATTTGTAACGCAATATCCATGTCTTTAGGCACGTGGACGACATAGACCTGTTCACTGGCGGCATGGCCGAGCGGCCGGTGGTCGGCGGCCTGGTCGGACCAACTTTCGCCTGCATCATCGCGCAGCAGTTCTCTAATCTTCGGAAAGGAGATCGTTTCTGGTAAAATATACTTTCAACCTTTATAAATTTTAACAACAACATTAGCATATAGGTACTCTACCGACCCGTAGGGAACTCGTGTAATAAGATCTTTCTATTATACACTATCGGGACTTCTATGTTCGTAATCTTAATTTTTGAAATAATATGGTTTTATAGCATGAAACACTTTACATTTTATTTTTCAGGTACGAGAATGGAGGCTTCGAATCATCCTTCACACCAGCACAATTGCAACAAATCCGTCGCATATCCTTATCACAAGTGCTTTGTCGGACACTAGACACCATTGACAGCGTCCAACCATTCGCCTTTTTGTCCCCGAATAATCCTGACAACGAGAGGATCTCCTGCCTCAATGGACTACTCAACGACTTTGACTTATCCCCTTGGATCGAAATAAATACTGACTCTAACAATATCAGAAAATCAGACACAGAGGAAACCGAATTTCTCAAACGACCAAAATCCACAACAACTGTTAAACCCGACACCAAAAATCCTCCGAAAGGAGCGACACAGAAACCTATCCAAAATAAACATACTGACTCTGACTCGCTGAAAGCAATGAATCTTGAGAATTTTAACGACACTGACACAACATTAGCTGACCATACTGACAATAAGACTGATATAAAAACTGACTCTACTAAAGTTAACGCAACTAAACCTAACGCTATTGAACCGATCGACGACAAACTTGACTTTAAAAACAAAAGCAGACGTTATGACTTTGAAAGCGACAGACGATACAGCAGACCAGCTCAATACAACGACTATGACGATGAAGTACAAAGCGTGCAATCCCTTGTAATAAACAACTTACAAAATAAGCGACCATACAACAGGCCCTACATAACTGTAACTGAAAACGTAGACAAATATACTTATCTTATTAACTATGTGCCGAGACCGACACAATCTTGGCGACAGACTACTAGACGAAACACTGACAGAGATGTGGTTAAAGTAACTTACCAAAACTATGATGACACATACAGACGACCGAACAGACCTTACTACAACAGACATGACTACGACAGTGATGACGTTGACTCCCGAAACAACAGACCGACTCCTCTAACTGACTTTGAATCTAGATCCAACGACGAAACGACTACTAAGACGTCGGAAACTACTAAAACTAACAAAATTACTTCGACTACAGAAAACCTGTACAAACTTGTGACTTTTGGCTACATAGGAACGTACAGAGGCGATATGACTAACGACAAATTAAAATCTGACTCGCTCACTAAAGCTGACTCAAAGCAAGAAACTGTTAGTAAAGACTTTAACACTGTTGACATTAAACAAGACGATATTAACAAAGATGACAAAAACGACATGACCAATAATGGTAAACTTTCCACTTTCATTTTATATGACACTGCGACTAAACCTTATAACACTAGACGAAGACACGACGAACAAATGAACTTAAACACTAACAGATACTATTACTTAGGAAATGTTTTACATAAATACTCTGACAATGACTCTCGCTCGACTAAAAAAGACTCAAAACCCACCGACAAAACTAAGACGACAGAGGTTTTAAAGGAAAGTACAACTAAACCAAGCGTCACTGATGAAAATTTGCAAGAACGATCAGTTTCTGACAAGATGGAGTCGTTTGACGAGATAGAACCGAAGTCAGCAGACCCTGATAAAATGAAGAACAAGGTGAAGAAGCCATCAGGACCTGCAAAGACACCCTCTGTGGCGTTCCAAATTATTCCCAGTGAAAATAGGTAAGTTATAAACATAGTAACAAATTGATACGATACTTCCATTATTCTTATCTGCTCCTCGCCACCGCTTCAGGTCAACGCCCTCAACAGTAAATTAGCGGTCACTGAAAACCAAGAAATTGTAGCAGTTCACTGATACTACGAGCAGCGCATAATATAATTATTTAACTATTAATAACTACAACGTCATCACAAAAGTAGAGATAACCTGATAATTTACGTAAACATACGCATTGCAGTATTTTTTAAAGGACACACTTCGCCATCTTATTAAAATACAACATATTATTATGCATTTGGTCTTTCGGGTAACTGATTTCCATTAAACGACTAGGCTATACCTATGATAATAATATAGTTTCTTACGTATTTCTTAATGAAACTGAATTGTTATATTTTAGTCCATCACAATGGGCCGTGTACGAGGAGAAGGACGACCTGCCGGAAGGCTTGCCGCACACCATGCCGATACTCAACGTCGATCCCTACGCTCTCAGAGAAATACCAAGACCCATGGACCTTACCTCCATCAAACGACGACCTTTTAGATTTAACAATAGTTAACATTGTGAAGCTATCAATCATGCTTGTTTACCGGAGCCATAGAAATTTATTACAGAATTATTCACTTATTTTCAGTTATCCATAGTGTATCGATTACCTGCTTGACTAAAATTAATAGAAATTATAAGCTTGCGACTATCTTGACTTTTTTGAGAAATTGACTAAAAGCCGTAATTAACTACTGACTGTCTACATGACAAATAACTATGAAATATTATGACAAACATAAAAAACACATTGGAGCTTCACTTTAATTACTATGATAGAGACGATGACCTAACGAGATGACTCCTGACATGATGACCACTGAAATATATAACTCAACAATTTGACTACTACAATGTTATTGACTCCTGACTGGACTCATAGTTATGACAATTTTTGACAGAAAATACTGAGTTTTTACTATGCAACTTGACACTGACCTTTTTATTTGTTTATAAACAAAATAACAATACAATTATGACATTGACTGATCAAATTAAACTACTGAATAATTGACTACTGATCCGACTAATTGACTTAAATGATCTGAATAATTGACTCAAATGTTCTGACTAATGGACTAAACTGACGATGGCATCTTGACAGAATTTTTGACTAATGACTAAAATAACAATAGCATTGACAATTCCGAATGACCAATGACATGGCATGTTTTTTGACTGTAGGTAGTAGTTTCTTGTAAACTCAAGCATGACATACTGATCTAAGTAACTGCATTTCATGACTGTTCATTGTTTAACTACCCATGTGTCTTTAACTTTATTAACAAGACTGAAATTTACATAATTGACTAGACTAGAAGCTTGTAGCTCCCCCAGAAAAGTATTTTTCTAGTAGTTATATTTATTTCTATTATTAATGTGGTTCATTGCATTTTAATAAACTAAAGAGACATTAACTATCGATTGACCATCATTTTCATTAATATACAGCTAATTGACTGACTACGAACCTATAATTCTACTAAAAATCACGACAGAAATGACTTTCGTTTATATCAAGTAACGCTCATAGAATTTATATTGATATCAGTACTATAAATTATGAAAATTTTCTAAACATGAATTCATAATGTTACTTATAAATAAATGAAGCATACCACCGACCATAACATAAGTAAATTATTATGTAAAATGATAAAATATTTTTATGCTTCTATGTGCAAAATGTCATAATTATATTTGGTACTATCTGGAATTGGATTATTAAAACTATTATTAATACATCAATTATATATTTTAAGTACATCATAAGTTATTGGAACAACATTGATCACAACTTAATATTGTTACATGACTTAAAATTAGGTTTTTACTAATTTCCCCAAAGGGACACTATGAATGCAATATATTTAAGTAAGTTATAATGTAGTAATAATAAATTATCTTTTAACTATAAAGTGTTGAAAAAGATTTCTTCAATAACATTTTGATAATGTATGTCAATAAACATAAAAATATATTTAAGTAATTTAAAATAAAAATTATGAATAAACTTTTTAAAACATAATAATATTCATTTTACTTTAAAAATATTTTTCCTTTTAGCACACAAATAGAACATAAATATATATTTTGAGATTAATAATTCTTTGGTTTAACTACAATACTACAATACTAATATTCATTTTTAAACTGTGTATTACATAACAAAAACATTCAAATAATAATTTCACAGAATCATATAATATGTTAGAGTATAGTCAAATATGTAAGAAATCATCTACTGAGTGTAAAATAATAATCAAAAATTCAAAAACTTAGTCAAATAAATAACATCAAATAGGCAACATACTAAATGAATTTTTCCATCAGACATGTTACATAATGTAACATTTTCATCCATATAAAACAATTGTACTGGCATACTGCTAACTTTTATAACATTTGATAGACAGAATAACAATTGATTTCATCCACAAATATATTTTTCGATTCCAAACATTATTAAGTAATCAATTGCTGTCTTGTATTTTCATCAACTTAGTTACATTTAATCCCTTTCAGGGTAATATTGATGTAGTTCTCTAGCCAGCTCCTGAGCCAGTGGCATTGAACTAGCACAGAGCACTCTGCGAGACAGAATATCAAATGGCCCTCCTGCTGGATCAATACAAACTCCACCGGCTTCACGGACAATGATATCTCCAGCTGCTATATCCCATGCATGAATACCAAATTCAAAGTTAGCATCGGCTCCTCCCAAAGCAACCATAGCCATGTTCAAAGCTGCAGATCCCAGAGCTCTCACCCCGTGACCTTTACTGATAATCGTCTTGAAGTTCTCGAATACACACTGGACTTTTTCTGGATCACGGCTTGTTCCCGCTTCGTAACTAATTAGCGCGTTACGGAGCTCCGTTACTTGAGACACGTGAATTTGCCGGCCGTTCAGAAAGGCACCCTGACCTTTCTTCGCAGTAAAGAGCTGGTCTATAATCGGATTGTAAATGATGCCGGCGACCGCCTCCTTATTTATAGTGAGCCCCACAGAAATGCAACTATGTGGGAACCCATGAATGAAATTCATCGTGCCGTCCACAGGGTCTATAATCCAGGTCGGGGCATCGGTCAAAACGCACTTGTCTCCACCGGCTACGGACTCCTCGCCGATAAACTTGTGGTCGGGAAACCTCTTCGAAAGGCCATCAATTAGGGTGCGCTCGACCTTCTGGTCCACTTCCGTCACAAAATCAATGTCGCAACTCTTCATTTCGAACGTCTTATACCCATCGACGTGCTCTTTTATAAGGTTTCCCGATGATTTAACGAGCTCGAGTGCGGCTTCGAAATATTCGTTGATTGCATCGTCTGACATTATGAACGGTTAGATATTTCTGCCACTAAATATATTGCTTATAATCGGTCGCAAAGGTTTGATAAATCAAAATATTAAAATATCTGTAATGTTATTTTGCAAAATTTATAATGAAAACAAACACACCCAACTATCCCAAAGTACCGAACTCTTTTGACAAATTTGACATTGACAATGTCAATATAAACGTCATGTAAAACTGGAAACATAGAGTAATAATTATACTGGAAAGAGAAAACCATAGAACTTGTGAATAGTGAATGAATGACAAAGACTACATACTATGAATGATTTTTCGATGCACATTGCACCAATGACGATTTATAATTCGTTGCAACTTTACAAAGAAAAAACAAAAAAAAAATAGTGCCTGTCTACCTAGTTTGTGTGCCTGTGTGTTTCAAGATTCAGTTTAGCTTCCACGATAAAGTTTATAATAAACTAGTTACTGTTATTGAGAAACCATAATGTGAAATAAAAATTATCCATTTTATACATTACTTTTCTTTTGAACTTACAGATTTTAAATCACAAACTACAATTTGATTGAATGCTTTGCTCGGCTGTGTTGATCATAAATAAAATTATAAGAAACAGGTGTAGAAAGGGTCAATAAATAATACAAATGATTTAAAAATCATGAAAAATTGTTTAATTGGCATACCAACTGATAACTTGTTACAACCTATGGCCAATTTTACAATTATCAATATTGTTAATAATTAAATATAATATTTATGTAAAATATGTTTATGCTTCAATGGTTTACTTACATTTAAATTTTATATTATTATTCAGAAAAAGAAAACTATATAATAAAAAAGGAGGTCATTACAATAATTAAGACTCGGTTACAATAGTCGTATAAAATGTTCGCGAGATACAAAGATACTTTATCAAAGAGCGGCGCGGGCGGAGACAACGCAGCGTTATCCGCGTCTCGCAGTGGAAAAACCTAAGGCCACGATTTATTACTAAGTCTTACCTAAGTCTAGAATAAAGCAAGCCGTGTCCGAGCGCTCGCTGGGCGCCGGGACATTACGCGCGAGGGCCGTCGACGTCTATGTACATCTCGCCGACGGCGCTCGGGTCGTCGGTGAAACAAGATACGAGTGTTATTTAGTTTTACAACCTACGCGGGACGTATCGACGTTCGATGTTCGATCGCCGCTCGTTTGTACCGACACTGTGACACGTCACAAAACTATTCTCAAAAAATATTCTCACTCGTCCCTCACTAGATTTTAAATAAGTACACGCGTTACATTTAAATGGAGATTAATATCGGCATGCGATACGTCCCTCATACCAAAAGCTAGTCCTTACTTACTCTAGGATTATAAAATTTTATGGCAACTAAGCGCTCAGTGGACCACACTGACATTATTTACATGATGTATGCATGATGGTGCCCCGCGAGGCACGCTCGGCGAGGTCACTGCTGCCTGTTCCGAGCGTGCCCCGCAGAACGCGGTATATCAAAAGTCCGGGCGATATATTGAAACCGGCACACGCTAAGGGGGTAAAAAAAGTGTATATTGTCGCAACACCAGTCTTTCTTCCTCAGTCGCGTTAATTAAATGCAAAAGAAAAAATCGAATCTCTTATCGTTTACTTTTGCCACAGATTATAATACTTTTTAATATTTTTTATTTAATTTTTTTATTTCATTACAATATCACCCAATGAGTAAAATTTGACGCTACCCGCACGACTAGGTCTAGGTAGGACTGAAACTCGATTGTTTAGGAATGTGTCGTTGTTTAATTTTAATACTGGTTGGGGAAATGCTTCCGATTGTTACCGATTCATATTGTAGCGCTCTGCGGGACCGACGTCACCGACGCGACTACGACACGTGACGTGACGTGAGGTGTCGCGGCGGCGCGCCAGCCGATAGAATATCGATTCTACTATTAAAATTATCATTAGTTATCGATAAATTAAAAAAATTAACGAGTAACAAATATTTCATGCAGCGATCAAATTTCATCAACAATGGAATTTTAACAAAAACAACAGATTAAACTTAATGCGTCCGGTGCGGGCGTGACGTCACGCGCCACCGCCGGCACCCGCGTGTAATGAAATACGATAAATACGATTATTGAGCACCCAGCTTGTTAAATGTATCCATAAATTTAATATCCGGGTCTTCCACGTACTAAATAAACGTAAGTTACAAAGCCGATACACTTACTCTCCACTTGTTAAATCTATTAAAATTACCACTTAGATATGTATGCGGAATTTCGTTTATTTACTGTAATAAAATAAAAACTCAAACACGGTACTTCGTAGACGCATTTCAATCGGAGATAAGTTAGCAAACCTCGTCTGTCCATCAGCAACACAACTGTCTATATTTTGATTCAAATCTGGCAAGTAATGTTGCATCTGCTCCTACGACCCTTCCGACGTACAGACAAATTAAAACCAAGAGACGTACACAATAATTCCACATACATATATAAGTCAAAGGTTTTACTAACATACCCTACAATCAAGCTCGCACGATAACTTATGGTCACGTCTAAACACACAAAAACCGGCGATAATTTATCATGTACGGTATCGTGTCAATTGGACATTTGAAACAGCGATTTGTATTCGTAACATGATTATAAAGTCATCAATAAAATTACAACAACACGAGCATCCGTTTATAAAATACAAGGAAACAAATTTCGAACAAGGCAATAATTAAATATAACCATAGAGAAAAATTAAAATATATACATATACAAATCGCTAATCCAATTATAATTTACAAATCATTTGAGAGCAAACTCTGTGCACCGCCACGGCGTAGTGAGATGCAACCCGTGAGGACTAACGCATGATTTGAAGTCACAAGAATTTCCTAACGTGAGTGACGTCACAGTATAAAATTTTAAACAATTTCAAAATGACGTCACAAATATATTTATATCTAGTAAGATCGTATTTTTGCAATGATTTTTACAAGAGAACCAAAATTTTACGCAAAAAGCATTAATTACGTGTCGAATTTTTTGTCTTGCGTAAAAACATTTGCTAGTTATATTATAAATCGATATCGAACTGAATGGATCGCGAACAGTAAGTAACGAATATTTACACATGTTAATCCTCACGACACACTGCAAATTACACGCACTTTAAATTTAAAACAATTACGATAAATTTCTATCTGAACACGTGACCTTGACAGCTTGCGACCGGGAGCAAAACGATTGATTTTAAAACATGATTTTGAGAAAAGACTATCATAGTCGTGATTTCGAGTATAGCATCAGTCGCAAGTGAGTCATAGTCAGAGTTACTATTGCCGTGGCGGCGTGTATGGTAGACGGTATACGGTAGACAGGTGGTGGTGGTATGTGATGGTAGGTGGTCACTCCACGCTGTTGGTGGTGTCGTTGACGTCGTCGAAGGACTCGTCCCCGGAGCCGGCGCCGGGCGCCAGCGACGACCGCTTCATCCGCGACGAGGACGACGCGCCCGACAGACCTATTGGCCCGCCCTGCCGCCTGTACACACACACAGACACTGTTAGTACATCGTTATATATAATATACAATGGTGATTGCAGTACACAACCCAAGCGATTACTTTATGTTGACGACCAAATATTTTGTACAAAGTCATTATGTTTATTTATGGACAATTGGATGGACAATAATGAATAATCTAAATAAATGCCCTATAGTCTTTAATATTTAAATATCCTCTGATAATATTGATTACTTTAAGACAATAATACAAGTTGTTTTTTCTTTGAAATACATCAGTAAGTTTATCATCATATCAAATCCCAAATTATAAATAAACCGTAGAAGCTTTCAAACATGTTATGATATTGATACCGGAATGTATATTAGTTACAAACACAAAACAGGTTAAAATTTGAGATGAAATGATACCAGTATGAAATTACGGACGAGACAAGTCTAACAACACATTTAGGACGACTTACGGCCAGTGCATGGCCCATACTAATTTAAGATGGAGTTATCCAGTGGTATATTTAACAATATGTATACAATAGAATGCTGTCTTATGCATAAATGTATGTATATTTATGACAGTAATAATATGTTTTTAAGGCGTAAATTAAAATTGATCACAAATGTACATAATAAATATCCAATAAAAAGCTGTATAACAATTTGGGTTGAACATAAAAAGGATAGTATTTATTACTTATGAATAAAAATGGTATAGATACTGTGAGTGAAATGACTGTGTAGGACCAGAATTCTCTGTTGATGAAGTTTAGACTGACAAGGCGAATCATTCCCATTGAAGTTATCCATGTAAAACTCAACATACCACTGGCAATGTTACCGATGCGACACTCATAAGCGTAAACAACATTAAACAAACCCTAAGCGACATTTCTTTCCGTCAAAAAATAACAACACAATATCTGCCATTTTAACGCACGCAATCATGTTATTTCTGTTAATAAAATTATGTGATGAATTATTTGTAAATGCGCGTCACTCGATGCACTAATATTTAGATTTTTTAGATTTGTTTTTAATACGAATGATTAATGTTCCGAGCATGCAACGGGTTAGCAGTGTAGTCAACCCTCACACTGCAGAGCTAGCGACCTCATGAGGTACAAACAGTCTCGTGCTCAATATATCACAAGTACATACGACGTCACTTCAGGACAATTTTGAAACCTGTTAAGAAGTCTTCCGGACGTCAGATCCTGTGAAAAATTATTATATTTTTTTCATTTTGTAAACTGCTGTCACGACTAATTTTTTTACTTTAATT
This sequence comes from Lerema accius, assembly GCA_001278395.1. Taxonomy (NCBI): domain Eukaryota; kingdom Metazoa; phylum Arthropoda; class Insecta; order Lepidoptera; family Hesperiidae; genus Lerema; species Lerema accius. The sequence goes on from LGAG01000229.1 coordinate 332,327, forward strand.
TACGTAGAATTATACATAAATGTTATTGCCAATTATCATCCAATTACCTCCTAATTATTAATTAATATCAGGGAACTTTTGATCGCTAGCTCCCTAATGTTTGCTATTTCTCTGTTGCTGTGCGTGTTATGCTAGTATAAAGTAGTAATATTACTAAACCATCGCAGTCAAACGATTGCGTTCTATTAAAATGTTACGCCAACATTACACTGTTCAACCAAATGTGCTTTACGCATCGTATACCTGACTTACGCACGTCGGTGCAAATCATTCGACAACATTCAATTAAAGACCTCTAGAATATGATCCATCTAATGTTAAAATCTCCCCAAAGACCAATCAGCCCGACGTACTTCAGTAAAGTGTATAAACAAATATCAAAAAATCCTATACACGTAAGTTTTAAACAATCAACTGTCGATATTGTTTAGCACTTAATGATAATTGACGTTGATCTAGACCAATCATCACCGTATAGTAATTAGTAAATCATTGAACAGTATAACATCGACAGTAGTATCGTGTGGTGATTCGTTAACGGCTATCTCCCTCTCTCTCTCTCTCTCCCCGTCCCCCTCCACCCCGTTACCTCTCTCCGGCGCCGCCGCCCTACTCACTGTCCTCAGACATGGGCCTAAGGAACCACACACATGTTTTAACATAACACATTCACGACGACATGTTGTTCGTATACGTTGACATACGACGTGTTAATCACATGGGAAGATATTAGAATGTAGGGTAGAAGAACTTAAAAAATACTTATTTAAATTATCAATACATTAAGGCCACTAACATTAACACTAATTGGGCACTACATTAAGGTCACCACATTTGGCACAACACCCTGGTAGTTTGGGAATAAAAAACATTAATCTGGCAGAATGTCTGAGAATGTTATAGTTACACAAGTTTATGTATGTCTCAGGATAAAATCAGACAATCCGACCATTCCGTAAATCCTTTGACCAATGCTTAGACCCAGATGTCTTGGAAGGTTTTTTCTATCGATCGAATTACTTATAACAGTATTGTTTAAAATACAGTAGGTATGTTTAGAATAATAATGACAACTTTAATGTATCTACATTTGATTAATATTTTTTTAAATTTACTATCTATTCATAGAAGTCAATACATAAACAGTAAAATGTATAATGGAATAGAAAAGCAATAAAATTAACCACATGTTACTAAATCGTAATGTAACTATATCAATGTCGACGGAACCCCCAACATACAGGGTTCCCATTTTCTACAAAAAGCTATTGGCTAATTCTAACCAAAATTTCCCTTCATTTAAATTACGTTATGTCCGTTATTTACTAACAGGGATCTTCCAACAAAACCACTATAATTTCAATCCTCCAGTAGTTCATCGTACTAAGCTTGCTAACAAAACCTCCTTTAATTTTAGTGGCCATCACGCTAGTCTAGTGCTTCATCGTAACATCATCATCATCGTAGTTTTTAATTGTGTTCAGCTTATTGACAAACCCCCCTGTAATTTTGGTCAACATCACGCTAGCCTAGTGTGTTCATCGTACCTGAGCTTGTTGCGCAGGTTGGTGCAGTCCCGGGCGAGTGTCTCGTGCGCCTCGAGCAGGTCCTCGAGCTCGCGCTGCGCCTTCCTCTTGCCGACCTTCTCGCGCTGCACCTCCTCCTCCGCCTCGTCCAGCTGACGCTTCAATGCTTTAACGCGACCGTTCATCTGGAAACAACCGCCGACACCATCAGACCACCGTCACTGCTCATTATGTCATTTGTATGTCATAGTCGAATTCGGGGAAAGTAGATTAACGGCCTACTAACGAATAGTCGTATTCAACAAAGTTAGTCAGTAGTCACGCTTTCTCGTAACTGTCTTTCTAAAATGTTGGTAGCGGAATTTAATCAGTATCAGTAATCAGGGTATTAACAAAATTTTTATTTACAATTTATTGTGATCTTACAATAAAAAAAGATGTAAATCTTCGTCGATATTAGTTCAGCGATAATAAATACATCATGTGTGCGTGCTATTACTTC
>LGAG01000229.1:342215-352959 GCA_001278395.1 Lerema accius
CGCGGCGCGCTCCGCCTCGAGGTCCTCGTGCGCCTCGACCAGCGCCGCCTCTGCCTCGCGCGCCGCCTTCTGCGCGGCCGCCCGCAACGCGCTCTCCTCGTCCACGCGACCTATGGCCGCCGCCAGCTCCTCCTCGCGTTTAGCTACAAGACAAGGTTTACGGTTTTATAACTGTTATAATCTCATATTATGTTCGTTGTTCGTAATGTACCTTAAGAATTTTTAATAAATCTATAATCGGGTTTCAAGACGATTTGTGTGCATTATATTAGAGCTGAAATAAGACTTAAAAAAGGCAGCACAATTTAAATAAAAAATAAAGATAACCGTGGGTGTCAACAATATCTAACTACGTGAAAAAACACAAAGTACAATTCTATAAAAAATTTACTTCAAAACTTGATTAAATTTTTGCATAGTATTTATCTTAAATTTTTCAATTTCTTATAATGTTAGTAACTCACTGAGCACAATCTGCAGCTCCTCGAGCTGAGCCTTCCTCTCAGACAGCTGTTCCTTGACATCTTGCAACTCTGTCTCCACCTTCCTCTTCGCTCGTTCCACTTCTTGACGCAGTTGATGGTCCTGACAAGCAAAAGTTTGTATGTTACAAATTATGAAATATTACTAATACAAAGGAGGCGAGAAAATTCATAATGCCAAATGACAAACAGGTTTTCGCGAAAAAACTAACTAAAACAATTTTTTTTCTTTTCGAATTATTGCGTTGACATCGGTCCATAATAAGTTTTCATAGTTTCAAATTGATCCGACATGTCAAATTCTGTCTAAATTACGTTCAAAGTGTCCGCTATATGTATTGGAAACTTTCTTAAATTATCATCACATCAATAACTCCCTTGTGTATGTTAATAGTAAGGTCTCGTAAAAGCAAGCTTCAAGTTACTCCCGTGTAATATTATTCACCAGTAGGTGTCAGTATACCTTGAGCAGCTTCTCCTCGAGCTCGGCGATGGCGGACTCCTGCTTGGCCTTCAGTTTGCCGAGGTGTTTGGCCTTCTCCTCCTCCTCCGCCAGGGCCTGCGACAGGTCGTTGGCCCTCTCCTCCAAGAGCTGAAATAAACAATATATTTTATTATTAGCTTACTTAGGCTTAAGTATTTGTGTTTCGTAAAGCCGATGATAGGTTTTGTCTACAGAGACTTTAGGAAATCTTACTGTTACGATTTTATGTTTCATTTTATATAGACGATATAAATAACTTATTTTGAAATCTGAAAACGTTGCTATATAGCAATTTAATCCTCATGTTATACGAAGACACAAATCTGGAATATATGTAGGTACCTTCTTCTCCTTGACCAGTTTCTGGTTGGTGTCCTCGCTGAGCGCCAGGTCTTCCTCTAACTTCTTGATCTTGGAGTCGCACTGCACGCGCTCCAGCTGCAACTTCTGACGAGCCGCCTCCTCCTCCTCCAGCTGCTCCTCTAGGTCCTGGAATACATGGTTTACTTTAAGTGTTACAGTTTATTCATACCAATAAAATAAGTACCGACATCTTATTTTCTGAGGTACTTCTGCAATTTTTTGGGATTTTAGGAATATTTAATGATACCTACAATTTTACACATTCATTTATGAAAACAAAAAAAATTGAATGCTTAACACAAATTCACTTTACACAATTCTTTGACTTTCTTGTTGGATTATTTTTCATGTGAAGATAGATTACTTTTACCTTACCAGTAAAGATCATATGGCGGTGATGTATTACGAACCTGTATATTGAGCTGCAGCCGCTTGGTCTCGAGCTTGAGCGCAGTGGAGCGCTCCTCTTCCTCCTCGATGCGGCCCTCCAGGTCGTGCAGCAGCTCCTCCAGCTCCTGCTTGCGAGCCGCCGCGCGCGCGCGGGACTCCTCCGCCTCCGCACACAGCTCTAGCTCAGCCTGGAGACAACGACCGACACGAATCAGCAACATATAGCATATGGAGATAGTTTGACATCGAGAGGTACCTATACAATAACGTCTATAAAAAAATCGCTTAACTTCGTAAATAGATTCAAATTTAAATATTATGTTCAGTAAACTCTTAGTATTACAGCAGGCAGTCTCAGTATGTAAATGTCTTTTAAAACTTTAACTTTAGTAGACATGCTTCTGTTAAAATCATTCTTATTTTCTTTCTTTCTCTCCGTTATAGAACAGCTGAAGTCTTATAAAGGTCTAATATAATTGGTCTCCCGTCAAACATCCTCAAAGATCAGTGTAAGGCGAGCTGACCTGCAACTGCTCGGCGAGCTGCGTCTTCTCAGCGCTGGCCTGCTGGTACTTGGCCTCGTACTCCTGGCAGCGCTTCATCTGCGCGTCCAGCCGGTCGCGGATCTGCCGCAGCTCGTCCTCCTTCTGCGTCAGCTTCTCCTCCTGCTTCGTCACCTCCAGCAGAGGTTTCACCTGGAACATCCAACGACAGTTGTTAAAGTTTAAATTCAACACTAGTCATTGCCGTATAAAAAGATATATTAAAGATACCTACGTTACAGACACATAATGTTCGACCCATTTTTATGTATTGTATGACTAGTCAGTCTATTATTGCAAGGGAAACAATGGGATCCGGCATAAATAGCAGGTGTGCGACATATTTCTACTCGTGAATAATCTATTACTTAACACTGGCGTGTTATTTACATAATAATTTCTGTATTGTGAAGGGCTAAGTTATTTTCAAAACATCGGAATACACTCGGCTTGTATAAACGTGAGGCGTATTATTATTGCACGGTGTGAGAAATATTAACGCGGAAGACGGTATAAGTGCAAACATCTCACCTTGATGTACAATCGCCACCATTGCCAATTTCTGAGCTTGAGGTACGCGGCGCAGTTCCTCTGGATGATCCTGATCGCGTTGAGCTGCTGCAGCCTCTTCTGGTAGTTCCTCCTGGCCAGGTACCCGCGGCAGAATGCCTGGAAGTTCACGATTAGATCCGTGATCTTGTAATCCCGTTCCTCCTCAAGGTGAGCAAGCACTCCGGCCCTGAAGAAGATCTTGGACTGCCCGACGCGGTACAAGTTGTGATCGAGTTCCAAGGCTTCTATCATCTGCTCGCAGGCCTTTTTCCCGTCCATGAATCCCTTAGGAATTATGTTCGGCGTGAGGAGCTCGTAGCGTTGTCTGAACTCCTGGAACGGTATTCTGTTCGGGAAGCCCTGTCTGCAAATTCTGATGCCCTCTAACACTCCGTTACACCGCAGCTGGTCCAGCACGAGCGGCGCCTCAATTTTCCCGGCCTTCTTTTCGTGATTGGGTATGATACACCTGACGAAGTTAGGATTCGTATTCCTGAGTGTCAACATCAGCTTCGTCAGCTGTTCCTTGTACAGCTGCGAGACTGTTCGGAACATTCCTTTTCTCGTTCGAGCACCGAACTGCGTGTCCGTCATAGCTTGCTGCGCCATCCCGACGATCTCTGCGTCCTTCCAGATGTGGCATACGAAGGGATCCTGTGACGACTGGAGGAGGGAGACGACGTTCTCGTTCAGAGGGTCCATGTTCTTCATCAGCCACTGTGCCGCGGAGTAATCTACTTTACCCGCGTAATGCACGATGGCGAAGTCTGCGATACCCCTGAAGTCGGTCTTCATGAATTTCGGGTGTACCGAGTGTGCCGACACCAATTTCTCTACAAAAGTTTTGTCGGTCGCCTTCGGGAACCAGCACTCCTCGTCAAGCAGCGCCATGATACCCATTGGCTTGTCGATGAGGTCAATAGTCGGCTGCAAATCTAGACCAAAATCGATGAATTTCCATTCGATTCCTTCCCTTTGGTACTCCTCTTGTTCCAACACGAACATAGTGTGATTGAAGAGCTGCTGCAACTTCTCGTTCGTGTAGTTGATGCAGAGTTGCTCGAAGGAGTTCAGATCGAATATTTCGAAACCGGCCATATCAAGAATGCCGATGAACGAGGCTCCTTGCCGCTTGGTCCGGTCTAAGGACCTGTTGATTCTGTTCACGAGCCACCTGAACAGCCGCTCGTAGCAGGCCTTACCGATGGCTTCCACCGAGAACTCCACTTGCTCCTTGGTCTGCGCTTTGGTGACGAAATCGCGGCCCACCTTTATCCTAGGTTTTAGGAAGGCTTTTGTCATTTCTGTGACCGAGAGACCTGAAAATACACATCAACCAATAAGCATCCCATGTCGAAGGGAAAAGTTTGTAAAAGTATTTAGTAAAATTATATTTACCTAGTAAGTGTGCAATTTTCTGCGCGACAGTATTGTCGGGCAGCGTGGCCTGGTCCGAATTCCTCTCTTGTTTGAACTGCATCGATCCAAATAGCAGCACTGCGGATACTATCCGGAATATGGAATTGAAGTCTTCTATGTTCATGCCCATAATGTTCATGGATTTAATCGTGGCCTGGAACTCCGCGTTGTCATCGATACCGGGAACTGGTAACGCGGAATTGGACAAGAACGGGTAGCTCTTGGGATCCTCTAGAATGTACTCGGCCTTCTGTTGCGCCGTGGCGCCGGTCAGCAGCTGGTAGAAGATGTGGAATGTCCTCTCATCTTTCGCTTGTCGTATCGCCCTCGATTTCTCTAGTAGGTACGTTTCGATGTTCGCGCCGGCTATGTAACCGGACGCGTCGAAGTTTATTCTGATGAATTTGCCCTGGAATTTTACGATATACATTAGTTACTTACGTCTTTCCCAGCTATCATTCCATTTCGTTTATGGTGTACTCACAAATCTGGATGAGTTGTCGTTCTTGACTGTCTTGGCGTTACCGAACGCCTCGAGGATAGGATTGGCTTGCAGCAGTTGTTGCTCTAACTCTCCCTGCAACACAGACCTCGTTAGCCGTCGTCTCTCAGCGACCAACGAGCCGAGCCACACCGGTTCTCGTCAAAGCCGACAAACCGTTACCACTGCGGGTTAGTTTCGGTAAAAGCGTTAAATGAATTTAAGCTGTATTTACCTCGAACGTAGGTCCATTACTCTATGGTAGGTGGCAGCGTGTAATGAATTTGAAATGATTATGAGGAGAAACAATTAGAATCAATGTTAGAAATTAGCTTATGTTAATATTCACACATCACCTAATAACCTTTAAAATTAAAACTTTAACATCCACACATTTTAAGTTTAGCTATAGAAAAAAAATCAAATTAACATATTCATAAGTTTAGATGCACATCAAAATATTATAAGAAAGATGGATGGAAGGATGGATGAATGTTTTACCAAATTAAAAAAATATTTAATTTTGTGTCTTTGAAATCTTACGTTATTGTTTTACTGTGTTAATGATACTTAATTTACTATAACATATTTTTTGCAATTTAAGTGCGTTCCCAAGAATTTCAATATTTGTGAAGGGCGCATTTATCAGGTTTTAAATGGCATTCAATGTTAACTTTAAACGTTATTTAACAACACGATAAGATAAGATTAAACTTTTTACAATGAAATTACTTAACCACTACCGTTTTTGGGAGTGTTATATCATAAATGTATACTCCATATTTACATTAACATATTTCTTGTTAAGTTTGATTGATCATGTAGAAAATTTTTTTTAGCTTCTGAGTATGTCATTATACGATGCCATAGTCATTAAAAATCACAACATAAAAATTGACTTACAAACCCATTGCATGAAAAAACTAAACACATCGACAAACTGTGACATGAGACATTGAAAGCGTTACGGGTTACAGCGTTACGGCGTTACGACCGAGTTATTAGTACGAGCACACAGCGACGACATGTTAGTTCTTACTGTTGTAGACTTACTATGATCAACTGCGGCGAGGGTCCCTGGCGGCGGTGAGGGCGGGCCGAGGAGGGGAACAGAAAATATCATATATTACACGAGTGGCACAACAGAGGGTACAGCAAGGTGGCTCCCGTGGCATTGTATCTCAAAAGCTGCGTTACTATTGAAACTACAGGAAGTAACTTATAAATATCTAGATATTGATCTGGATGTCAGCACCATAGCACTTTCTTTTATACATCAGTAGTCAACAGAATAGTGGGTCATAGAGCTAAAAATATCGTGGTTCTAACTAAACAATTTGTGACTTAAGAAACTCAAAGTTATTATTATTATTTTTTTTATAATATACCTGTACATATATTCACTGGATGTACAAGAATATTCGGTTTGATAATAATTGAAGTCATAATGTTTAAGTTTAACTTCAGTTTACTGCTTAATAGTTCCAAGTCCTAATTTCAGAGATACAGTCCCACGAAAACAAATTGAAAACGCCACAGACTAGCGTAGAATAGATATTAATAACAATTAGACATACATTCCACCTTAGCGTGCGGGTGGGTTACACTTGTAACTAGTATACACCGTTTACACCTTCAATATACAATAATACATATACACAATTATACTAGCAATAGTAATACTGGAATCATAACACTGTCGCAATTTTGTAGTCCACATTCGTAGTAGGTGTACTACCTTCATTCATGTTAAAAATATATTTGCATTTATCATTTACTTTTATTGTTGACTGTACACGAGGGCTAAGTGAACATAATCATATCTTACTAAAAAAAAAAGAACATTCAAGTTATGATTGTGTTACTCTATCTGAAGTAGTGTAGTTATTTGAAAATATTTTTAATTCGAACCATTGAAATGTTTAAATGATTTCAAGAAAATTAAATGAATAATAAAACAACAGTTTCGAACAATGTAGCGTAATATTACTAGCACCGCTTTTAATACATTGTAACATTAACTAAATAGCCAATTAATTATCTAAATCGTACTACCCAAATCATTTAATTAATCTATTAATTTGTATAATTTTAATATACATAAAGTACAATTTTCCCAAAAGACTAATAACATCGCGAGCTGAGCCAGTAACACAAAGCGTAGTCCATACGAGTACTGTCAGTGTTTGCGTAGTGTGTGCGTGCACTAGGTGCGTAGTGCGCAACTTGAGCGGTGACGGTGACGCACTCACTTCCACTGCGGTGTACCGCACTCCCTTGCGCATTGCCATAACATACGACATCATTAAAAATTTTGCTGTCAAATTGCACATATTAACAACAATTTACGTTGCCTAAAATTACTAAGATCAACTAGCTCGATTCTACACAATGTATTAAAATAGGAACTTTATTTTTAATTATTTTGTAGACACCGTATTTATATTGCAGGGGACATAAAATACATAAATTTTTTTATAAAGGCACTGTTCATATCTAATTTCTTTCAGTACGTCCAATCAATCAATGTACCTAGCGCAATAATAATTTGTCCTAATGTTTCTCTACTAGGACTAGCACGACTACATAATAATTCGCAGTTAAGCAGAATAAATTCGATTAATTTTGATAAACTTTTGATTGAATTACTGATAGATCTAATAACGTGGCTTATATTTCAAATTTTCATGGTTCACAGGAAAGGTCAGTCATCTAGCACAACATTATAACTCAATGGAGAACCTTACCCGCACCCGATAGTCGAACCAGAAGCCGAGCACGCGCTTCACAGAAAAACTAATTGTTTATACATTTATCTAACAGTATATTTAAACAAAGAAGCTCTGTAATGATAAAATGCAGAATAATTGACATAGATAATGTGCTTTGTAAATCATCTAATTTTATACGCTGCTTAACTGTCTGATCATCAAGATATTCCACCAGGAATTGAACCTGAAATCTGTTAATAATAACTCTATTCCATGAGCTGCATTATAGAGAGAGTTTGGTCTTACCGCTCCACTGCCCTTGGGCTTGGAGGCTGCGACGTACGCGAGATACTGTATCACCTTCTTCGTGTTCTCCGTCTTCCCCGCGCCGGACTCTCCCGTGCACAGGATCGACTGGTCCTCGCGGTCTGTGGACCATCAACACCAATATTAGAACAACTCACACTTCTTCAAAACTCTACCAATCAATCTACGGGTCAGATTTGCAGATAAGGAAATGATAAATAAATATTATGTTGTAATTATTTGCAGATACCCAATTGATAACATTCCAAGGAGACATCAATGAGAAAGAATGATCTATAAAATCCTCACCATCGATATAATCACGTCGATCTTAATAGGTGCTCGAGTAGAAATATAAAGGATGTTGAAAAACGAAATCATATTCATTCCGAAGATAGCACCTACCAACCAATACAAACAGCCGCTATCTAAAGCCCATCGAGTTTAAAATACACCCACTAGAGTCCACCTCATCGGAGGGCACTCGACAAGCGCTAAATGCGATAGTTATCGCAAACACCCATATACGGGGGTGTGGCGTCCGTCGATGAATAGCGTATTAGCGCACTTGCAACTCTAGCGACTACGCAAATGTTGTGTTAAACTCATTAGACCCTTGATATGGAATATTTACTACCCATTCTGGAAGGAGAACATCAGACGTACTTTCAGTAAATTTGGACTTCCATGCCCAAGAATAGACAAGAGAAATACATAAAATTCTATAATGTCTACAGATACCATCTTTGCACGGTGGTGGATAAAACCAAAGTTCGCCAAAGATGCAGAAAGGTAAGCGTAAGCAAAAGAATGATGATGCTCAGTATTAACACGATTGAAGAGAGAAATTAGCAAAATAACTCAAGTCCCCTTACAAGTTTTGGTAACTTGCCAAAATTCATAGTATTGGTGGGATGTACTGCCACACCCACCTTATTATTCTGTTTGTTACTTGTTAATGCTTTCAAATGAGGAAGTCAAAAATTACCTGGTTCAGAATGTTGCCAAAGAATAAAAAAATTATAAGCTTGGTATTATGCTTCCTCCTAAAAGCCGGGAAAAATGGATTGGAGCAGAATTACCAAATAAGTTGTTAGGTCATTAACCCGGGGCACAGGTTCTATAGATAATCTAGTGTCAACAGAACGTTATATTCAGTTTTCCAAAGTACGTCTAGCAGTGTAACGAACACCCGGAAGCACATTTCCATTAGCGGCCGCCAGTAGAGTACACTCATCGGTGTTTACTAGAGACTGTCGCGAATCGCAAACATCGGAAGGAGCGGCCGCGGCGCGGGCAATATTCCGCTAGGCACTGTCTACGGCGCTAATATCGATAAATTTCATGTGAATGACTTTGTTGAAATTGTTTTCTTCCCAGTTGCTTGTGAGGTAGGTAAATTAGAACTAACTGATAAAATTGGGTGACAATTTTTAAAAACATCTACCTAACTAACACTTCCATTTACAATATAAATCCTATAAGTTAGCACAAATTAATAAAAATTGTATTACTTTTAAAGAAGTACAGGAAGAAGCAAAACGAAATTTTATAACACCTACATATTTTAAATGTCCAGTTCGAACTGCCTCTGACAGTACAAGTACCTAGATATAATAGACATTACATTAACATGGGCAAATCCAGCATCCCTGTCATATTACATGTTTCCACCAGCCATGACGAAGACCAGCGTAGGTGTCACGTGGACGCAAGATGCACGACTGAATTGATACGTCGATTATGGCAATAACATTCTACACCATTTAAAGTTGTTAGCGTTGATGTGCCTAATAAATTCTGGTTTTATTTACACTTCTACAATAATGTATCTCATAATTGTGAATAACTCTCAAGTTACATCTAATAAACCTTAAATTGTAATTCTTTAGGCAACAGTTAGATATCTTAATCATCTTAAATTATAGCCCAGTTATCCTAATTATTTTTCATGTCTTAGAATTTTTGGAAACCGGAAATGAACTACACGTAATTATAAATGTAAATCAAAAGCTAATTAATTAAAATGTTGTTGTTTACGTTAATTAATTCAAAGTTAATCAAAGATAGTTCCGCTCGCGGGTCATGAGATGCATTTACGAGTGTGATCAGTGTTTTATTAAAGCTGTATTCGTTCATTCTGCTGATATACCATAAGCGTTTATGTAATTTGTACGACCCCGCCAATTAATTTTCATCTTACAATAGCTGCCTAACAATAAGCTTCACAAAGGAAGTTACGCAAATGAAATAGCTGCTCGTACAAAATCTTCCATAATTAGCTCGCATCCACCATCGAACAGTCCTCGAGCACGTATCCACCGCGCATACATTACCGCGCCATGTTTTATTGAACGGCTCTCGTTACTTCATGTTTATTTATCCGATAGCATATAGTTGATGTGTGTCATCGGAACGAAGCCGCGGCGGCGCCTAGACCCGCCCATTAATTCAGCGCTACAGATGTGGCTGCCGGTGGTCCAGCAATTTCGCCGAATCCTATTAGCATTCACACTCGATTGGACGCCACATGTCACGGCTGTCGTGAGCTGGCGATGCGTGGGATGTTTACAGTTCCTCGATGTACCCGACGACGAATTGTGCGGAAGTGAGAGGAGGAAGATGGTAGCGATTTACTAAATGTAACTGATAGTGATAGATGTAACAAAAGACGATCGTGTCTCTATCAGATTCGCAGATTAGAGGGTTCGTAATAGCATCCGTTGTTGATTTTCGGGTCTCTGTTTACCTAGAAATAAGTAGATTTGAAGAAGAACATTAACAGCCTGACATGCAAGGAACTCAATAAGGGTTCCGTTTGTTTATTTACCTTCCAATATTTCCCATGGCTTGGAAGTTATCTTGCTTGATGTAGCGTCAAATAACGCATTCAATATTATGCTAACCTAAAAGCAACTATCCCCTGCAAACATCGTCTCGCAACCCTGGTCATGTTATTGGAACGCCAGGCAAGTTTGTAGCCGTCCATTTGTCTAATTGTCCACTAATGGCGG
>LGAG01000229.1:357340-395179 GCA_001278395.1 Lerema accius
TTTTTATTTTACTGCCCAAAAAATATTTTACTGCCCAACTCATTATTTCCACTGCTCAATGTAACTGCTGGGATTTTTAAGTTACTGACCACTTTAATTAGTGCCTTCCATATTTAGTTGGTAACAGATGGAAATAGTAAATTTTAAATGGTTAATCAAGTCTGTTGCGAATTTCCAAATCTGCCTCTTGATTGGTTATAAGTCTTGTTTTGTTGTATGTAACCTAACCTGTGTAAAAAATGTTAAAGTAACTAACATAACCATAAGTAAAGAAATTACTACCGTTGAGTCAAGGCGTGCGCACGCGCATCTGAACAAACCGTTGCGGCAAGGACGCTGCACAATTGATTGCCGTGTGACTACTTACTACATACTATAATTAGTATGAAAATATTGTTGTCATGTGCGCAAAATCAGTATAATACTCATCTAGGCTATCCAGTCTAGGTAACAATCCAGCACGTATTTTATTTTCCCAAGTTCTAAGCTGTACTTTGACAATTCAGAATAACGTGAGATAAGAAACTTGGTCGTTGGATGATACTGGAGAAACGGAAGGAGAATTTTATTATTAATTCCTATTAAACAACAAAAAATTTGCCTCAGATCAAAAGTTCTGAGTATGTTTTATCCCAGATCAATCAATCTCCTTGCCTGTATTCTGGTTCGTTTGCGAAAGAGTTACAAGTTTGATTTTCCAAACTTGATTTTCAATGACACTATAATTTACGTAATTTATAGTCGCCACATTTATAGTCATACTTACCACAATCACATTCTGAGTAATGCTGTACTATTTCAGTTAATGCCATTTCAATAGTAAACGAACATTAAAAACCTCTTAATACCTTTACGTAATCGGTTACTAAGTAAATTACTCTGATGTCTTCCCGTTTTAGATTATCGCACCCAAATTAATGCGTTCATCGCCATTTGTTTACACAGCATTAATCTTGTGTGTTTGTATACATTCGTTATCCACTGCTTCCTCTCTGCACCCCGTTATCACCGTCTATCAGTCCGAGACGGCAATAGTTGCATCATTAAAAAAACCTACTTCCACATCAACGAACGACGATTCCCTTATCTATCGCCTACATATTCCGTCCCCGAACAAAGAATAAACGATTTTATCACAAAAGTGTATAGTATAAATTCACTTGCACGTGTTAGTATGAGTCAGAAGTTCCATTATGGTAACAGTGTACAAAGTGAATACTCAAGTTTAGTTAACCATATTTGGTCATTAGCCCTTGCGTTTTACATAATGCCTTATGTTGCCGCAAACACACGGCGGAACATCTGTAACGTGACAGCTGAGACAGAAAATAGACTGCTCTATTCACACGTCAGTCAATTACGGAAAAATCTGGTTGTTTACTGATTCCAATTGACCTCAGTGAGCCTGACTTAATAAACGTTTTAACATAAACTCGGGCGGCTGTTTTGAGGAAACTAAATTATACCCCACCCGTTATATAAGGTGACAAATTACATGCCTTCTGGCTTCTGGATATAATTAGCTTTTAATAGCGAACTTAAAGCAATTTATAAATGTAGTGCTTTGTATGGGTTCGACGTATTAGGCTTGCCATAGACGGACTCCTGGAAGCAGTCGGAGCCGGTACCTCCAAGCTGTTGATTGCAGACCTCCCGCAATACAACAGCTAAGAAGGCCTGACTGCTTCAGGCTGTAGTCATCAGCTGCTTGAGGCATTCCGTCTAAGCCCAGCCTTAGAGTAAGTACGTACGTTTTCATTTTAAGTAGGTATTAATTAAGACATTAAGTAGACATGCCCCACGCCATCTCCTCCAGGCACTTTACCCCTTATACCCACTTTGAGAACTGCTTTAGGTCGTTAATTGTAACGTGATTGTAAGGCAAAGTAACAAAGTCATGGTATAATTAGTGATGCACCAATATCGGGTCGTTCAACCAGTGGACAATGCAGGATACACACTGGGTTCGTGTATCCGCTGATATTGCTGCATTTGAAGCGATACGAGCTAAGTTAGTGAAACATTTTTATGGTTAAATAACTACTGAAATAACAAGTACGTAAAACCTGATAACAAGTTCGCCTTTAAAGCATGTGATACGGTTTCTGTGATACCAACAGCTAAGAAATATTCCGCAAAAAGACAATAATTAACCATTTTATTTTCAAGCGGGTATTATGTAATTGTAATTATGACATTAATTTTAATGAAGTGCATATCAACATTATAAAAACACTATAACGGTAAAAGGATAAGTTTCATCTTAATTAAATACATATAGCGATACATCTTAATTAATCCCGAAACAAAACTCTATAATAAATATAGTATTTTCGTATTAGACATAGACACTGTTACGAAATAATCAAATTTTGGGTGAATCACTGATCGAACTTGGTGCTACGACTTTATTCGTACGGCTTCTAACTGTCCGCGGTCGATAGGTCAAAAATTCCGGTTACTTTCAACTAATCTTTGGTATTTAAAAATCAACAACAAGCAAAAGTTATTACGAAACTAGTGAAACTATTGTACCTGCAATTGTAATTAGGATTTAGCATACGTTTGAGCAATTACGAAATACGCTCTTATTTTGCCATTATTCCAAATCATAGTAAGTGTTAACCATATTTTACGGTAAAACCTAGGTCAGTACTAAATACATAAAGACAATTACTCTTCAACAAGACAATAATCTGAGACTAGTTAATTAACTGCAGCATTATCGTAATCTAAAAACATTGTTTTGTAGGGTACTACACTGCCTAAAGACAATTTGCAACTGAAAATACCCATACAATCGACGGCCTACCTAACGTCGCTGCACTAAACACTCATGTTGAAGCCTTCAATGCCACATAAAACACGATTAGGTTATAATAATATGACCTGGTTTAATTGAACTCGCGTGGAAAATTACATCTGCTAATTTCCGGACACACATCACGCAAATCGTTAGCTGATTCGGTCACGGTTATAATGCGGTGACAGCATTCTGCCGTTACAATTATTTATTTGACTGATCTACTTATGTTAAATTATAGCAATTCTAACACCTTTATTTATGCATCGGACGTTAAACAATTAATTTATTTTGCTTATTTGACTTAAATTATATCGTTAATAATGATCCTTCCTCATTACTGAAAAGGCTTTTACGCTACGTTATTCCTTACATAACTGATAAAAGGTTTTAATATGTCTTGTAGGATCCTGTTTTATAAAAGTCTAATTGTAGACCAGTAAAAAATTTGCTAGAGGAACTATTGTTATTTTCTAATGTATGATACATGAATAATTATTCTGTGATGATTAAACAATGCAGTAAATCAGGTTCTGATAACAGGTATACAACAATGTACCTCTCTCAGCTCTCAGCCTAACGTCCATTATCTAATGAGATTAACATTATGGGCAGCTGTAATCCCAGCTGAAGGGATTAATTTGGCCAGTCGGTGACGCAAGTGATATCGCTATCGTAAGAGGCGAATGCACGAGTCAGCGTCCACTAGCAATTAATTCAAGACTACGTTTATAAAATGAGCAAGTAAATTGAGACGCTTCATGATAATGGTTCTGCTTTACTGAAGCCGTGCTAGGTAAACAATGATTTCAAAGAATTCTAATTCCATCATCGTAGGCTGATAACGCAAAGCCTGCACTTTTGAACCTGCCATTGCTAAAGTAACAAGAGCTACTCGAAAAGTGTTTTAGCTAATGAAAAGCTTAAAAACTACATCAGTTATTAGTGTGGAGTAACCCCGCGGTGCCGCCGCCGATGACATCACCGCGGTGACTTGTGTATCTCTGATGAAGTAACACGCTACAACTATTTCTGTTATCGACCGTTTGGCACATGTACCTTATTTTTTACCAGCCCTTCCGCCTTCGTGTGCGTCATAGTCACCACACCATCGTACCCTTTAATATATCATCATCTTCACACATGGCGAAAGTTTGTTCGTAAATGGTAAGGCTACTATTAGGTGTGACCAAATTATGGAGCTGAAATTTGATATTAGTTAGTACAAATAGATGCTTATAGTATTCATTTATAGATCTCAGCGACCACACCAATCCATCCGGATTTCATGACTGTATGAACAGCTCCTTAGCGCTGATTTACTTGTGTTCGCGAGAAACAGCTACCAATAAGCAAAAAAACTTATACTTTGAGACGAAACACAATAAATCTAAATAAAGTGTCAGTAAATCTGGAGTATTTTGAAGGGCAAGAGTGCGAGGGCGAAGGCCTGTTCGTGGTGCACCTGCCGTACGCATGCACCTGCCAGGAGGGCCCTACTTTACCAATACTAAACTTGGAACATTTCGAAATTAACATACTTTAGTTAACGTCATAAGTATTAGTTACATAAAGACATGAACGAATAATAAAGGCAGAGTTACACTGAAAATAAACACTTTTGGTTTCTAGGTATTGTTTTGTTGTATGACATCATGTTCAATGGAATTATCTTTAGTTACTAGAACTAATAGAATAGCTAACGCCGTGATGTATTACTAGTAAATTCACCCTTTATAGGCCATAGATAACCTTACAAATACGTCTAAGTTATTGGTCAATAAATACTGTTGCGTTCTTTTGGCAATTGCTTTGAAAATAACTAGTGTAGGTGTGTACTGCAAGGATTTAACGCTATAGTGAATTTCACGAGTATATTGAAAAACTATATATAAACTGTAAATACAAATTAGATTATCAATTTAGATTACGGTTATTTTTCATTAATCTGAGACTACGATGGTAAACCACACTAATCTATTAGGAACCTTTGAAGATGCTCACATTGTATTCGTACATCTAGTTCCAATAAGAATTGATGGCAGAATCATTGGACCACCAGGAGGAAGAGAACGTCCAAACTCCAAGTTCGGTCGATTACCTACATCGACCAAAGCTACGAGGCTATAACCACATACTTATGCAGTATACATACGCATTACATATTTTCGTGTAAGCCATAATGAGAAGCATTAGAAGCAGTACATAATCTCTTAATTGAATTCCGTCGCGCCACGCGCCGCTAGGGACAGCGTCGGCGTCCAATTTAACGGTCTGATGCCGGACCTGCGTCTGTCCTGAGTACGACCTTCACCCTTGCTACAGCTGTTAGCTACGATCATGACCTTTATACCCGACTGCGCTAGGAGGGTAATGTTTATGTATGTATGTCAATATTCTTGGCTTGCTCAAGACTACAGCCTAAAAGGCTTGATGGATTTCAACGTATGGTCTGTTTAAATAGACGCTTTTTAACACAAAAAAAAGTACCATTTTCATGTCCACAGTAACTAATTTGAAAGCCTCCTCGTATACAACTGCAACAGGAAAACCTACATCAATTTTATTCTTAACAGTTTTTAATTATTTTGAATCATCTGACAGCCCGAACCCGATGGTCGGACGATAGTAACGTACGAGCCAACCTGTTGAATCACCGCACCGTAAAAAACATATTAGGTATGTACTTAACTTAAAAAAACTGATAAAGTTTTTAGTCATACGTTTTCTTGTAATATACATTTATGATATCATGACCATTTATCCTGCAAAAACATATTATATACTACCCAAATTACCCAAAAGAAATCGTGTGAATAATCTTAATTATTTATATGTGAAGTTTGGTTCGTTTTTTTACGAATTTAGATTATGTCTAGGTTTCCATTTTTAGCAAGAAGTAAATGTTTGTTAAACTTAAGGACATACGCGAGTTTCTGCAATTATAAGTCTTTCAACAACAACTAAATAAAATAAAATTATCACGCGCAGATCTCAAAAGCTTTTACCAAATCGCGAGGCTTTTGGTCCTTATTCCAAATACGTCGGTAGAACGTCTCGAGTACTTAAATAACTCCAGTAAGTTTATCGCCGTGTTTCTAAGTAAGATAGGCTAGTTGTCTGCCTGTCGTCAGCTCGTCCCGCCCACAGCTATTCAGATTAATTACAAAACAATGCATTCCAAACTAAGCTCGGCCGTAATGGCGTTTCAAAACCACGGCGTATCTTGTAAGTCGTACAGCGAACATTGATTCCATAGTTTTTGTACCGGGTCTACAAGACTTTTGTCATCTTAAGACTTAAACTTGGTAGACGCTTACTATAACACTAGGTACAGTAAGATGGATGTATTAAAAAAAAGGTCTGTAGTAACCGATGGGAACACGAAGGAATTAAAAATACTTTGTAGAACATCGTCTGCCCTGCCAGCTAGTCAGCTATAAATAAATCTTTGACGCAGCTAATACCATAAATACATAAGCCTGTTATTCATAGAAGCTCCTCCATTCATCCGCTCCGTAATAGGACAACACAGAGTTATCTGTTCCTGTAATGAGTCTATCAAAATTACGGTGCAATGTGACTCAAATGGACTAAACCGCGAGCATAACACGACAAAGCCTTTAAACGAAATATGTAAATGCGTTCGTTTGTAATCAAACACCATTTGAACCTATGAAAGTATTGGTGCGGCAATAAAACCAAGATAACATCATCCAGTACCAGGAAGGACCACACATTGGGCCATCGCCGTCGAACAGCCAATTGATATTTGACCCTTTCTCTATAAGCGCTATTCCTCGACTATCGCGATTGCTCCGACACAATTGAAGACTTAGATGGACTCGGAAAATGTTCTTAAGATCATTTAGTTTTACATTCAATACAAAGCTACTGGCATCACTATGGGTTTACCTGAGTTCTTTTTTTTTGTTTGTAGTGAATGAACAAAAATTCGTCATGATCACCTTTTAGTTTCGTGATCTGATGTCTATCAATTTGACTTATCGTATTTTAAAAATAAATAAATTATTTAAATTTTGTGCTGATGATGATCTATTGGTGCCCTCCCGTTTAGGCTCTAGCTAGAGCATGCCAGAGAAATTTACATACATACAGTTGGGGAAAAGACAACGAGGTCTTTAATGTTTCGTCTACGATGAATTTAGTATGATGTAAAGGGGTGATTAAATGTGAAAGCAGAAGTCCGGAAGCTGGCTCTGAGTCACTTCGCCGCGCACCGCTTAACATTCCCCGAGAATCCTCCACATGCACTCCGCACTCTGACTCATTCACTCACTCACTCATTCACTCACACACACAACGCGGCTTTCCCCCAAAGCCTTTTAGGTGGTGAGAAAAACTTATATCACACATTTTGTGATAATTGTTTGGTTTTAGAGCAACTATTTTTCGTTCTATATTTAGATGATACGGGAACGAAATTGGTGTTACTGATGTTTACTAGTGACGATGACCTCTTACCAGGTGACGTTCTTCTCATTTGTGAGTGTCTAAAAAAAATTTCAACCTCCAAAATGTACACGACATATTGTTAATACAAAAAAAAGGAAAGCTTCACGGAATCATTTACGTCAGTAATGTGCCATGTAATTAATTATTTTATAACAGAATTATCTTTTTATTATTATAGACGGTGATTCATGAAGTTGTAACCGCTATTACGCACTTTTCACCTAAACGATTGAATTTACATTGAATCATCAGAGAACCGTCTGTGCTAGGTACAGTTACCGTCATAAGTGTTTGTCACGGAAAATTGTATTAAACATCAATTTTGAATACTTTGAGAACGTTCGTTAGACCCTATTAAGGTAACCCTTTACTAGTAAATTTGTTTTTATATTTATTTTTTGTAAATGAATTAATATTTTTGTGGTGTATGCCTGCCTCTATTAGATCTGACATTAATATAATATCTTTTAAAATATATATTACATATTACAATACAAAATTATTATACAGTTTATGTGTTTTGTAGGAAGTGTTGCTGTAGCGAACATTAGGTACGTATGTATACGAAGTATTTTTAACACTCATACGTAATTATAATGATTTTGGAACAGATTACAGCGTCACTAATTCGCATAGTATAAAATAGCTTTTCAACTTCTCAATCGACCTTTATCAAACTTCATCAATCACTTCAGCCCATGACTGTACTGTCGTGTAAATATGGACATCGACTACGAGCAGTTTAGTCATCGTACCAATCGTACGACATTCTCCGTAAGCGGTACGAGGCGAGGCGAGGCGATAGTGAGCGCATACAGCAACGCACTATAGGTACGTGACCACAAGCAATCATTATTTTGTGCACGTACTTTGTTTTTCGGCTTCCAAGCGTACAACTACCAATCCTACACATGATGTATTAGTCATTTTATTAGTATTAAATGTCTAATAAACTTATTTAAGAGCGAAAATAAGAACAGGCTAGAGATAATTGTACTTTCTTTTATCACCCACTAAGTAATAGCTATATAGAAATACTCTATTCATATAGGTGTTTACTTGCATGAGAGAAATTAGAAATTATGCACATTTGAGGGTTATTTGAAGTTATTGATAGAAGTATTCTACGGTTAATTATTTATTGGGGCGAACTATTAAAGTAACCTCATCTAAGAGAATTGACGAAAACGAATGGTGCGTCCTGTAAAAAAGTAGCATGTATCGTAAGTACCACATCTAGTTTATCCTCTGTAGATCCTTAATAAGTTTAAGTAAGCAAACAGCTTGAATAGGACATAATTCACGATCATAACAAGCTAAGCAAACAACTTATACCCTTGTATATGACAAAGGATAAACTTTTATAACGCAGTCGACCTCCGCTGTCCTTTGGACGGCATCCAAACCAACTTGGAGTTCTGTCAGAGGCTTTATCAAAACTATTTGTATAGAACATTATCATATTTACGATGCCAATATTTATGTGTTTTCTTTCATATTAAGGGCTGATATTTATTACAACTTCTTGCTCAATTTCTTCTTTAGTTATTTAGATATTAGAAAAATATTGTTTTCTGTTTGAATTTTACTATAGATAGAGTATTTAGTGACAAGTTATGTAAACTAATAAAGTTATCACTGTATGATGATTAATAAAGTGAGTAACTGAATCAACATGATATCATAATTTAAAGAGTGCGTAATTATTGTAGAAGCAGTGGCAATGATGTTCAAGACGTTGAAGGCACTAAGTTAAAACTTTTAAAGTTAAGTCAAATTTGAAAATTCGGGCTTATAATAAAACACAACGTTAAAACTTAAGGTCCGTTCAAGTAATTTGGGGGTAGAAGGGGGAACCAAAAACTTAAAACTTTGCTCCCTTAGGCTAAAACAATTTCAGCTCAATACCTGCTACATGCGTCAACATGGTTGCATACAGCGTCGAGTATGGAGTGGAGTGTGTAGTGTTGTGCGAAAGTACTGGCAAATACCACGGACAGGTCCAGTATGGGCGCGGGCGTACGATTGTTTAGCCGGCCGTGCGAATGACCGCCAAAAACACCTAGGGTTGCCAGCTGCAGAGAATTCATAAACAATTTACTTAACTAATTGGGATACTGACGTCACCTTTTTAAATCTTACTATAGTTGTAGCAAGCAAGTAACGTGTTTTTCGGCTTGAAGGGTGATGCGGCCAGTGACTTATAAAATGGTCCCTTTGTATTCAAACCGGGTCAAAAGCAGGTGTTTAAGGACTGTAGTCTCAATTCTGCGTTCACTTTGCACTTCCGTTATCAAATTGGATGTAGAAACCTACACATCGCAAGTTTTAGATCTTTATCAAATTTAGAATTACATAGCTAAACAACTTTAAAGGCATGATAAATTAGAAGGAAACAAATAAACAACGATAGATTCCATAACAACATTTTGCAGCATACTTTACTAGATGAGTATCAATCAGTAGATAAAGATTAGTAGCTGGCGAGTGTATGCGAATCACTGCGATAGTGTTATCGTGATCGATATTAAAATCATGTATGCAAGCGTTACGAAGCTAGTCATAATTTTATAGCCAGCCAACGAGAGCATGAACCACCATATGAATAAGTTAGACGTCACCGACGTTATAAGGGCCCAAAATCAACTGTGAAGCCTCGTTTTAATGACCTCCCCAATTATGATTTCCAAATGTATTCTTAAATACTTGACCTTACTGAATAACGTTGTGGGTCTAGTCTCACAACGACATACTACATTTACGAGCCAAGATAAAGCGCTCATACCGGGGCGTGACATGGCCAAGGCTGCGTAAGAGTGCATCACGTGTCCGCTGTCAGATAACGCCAATCATAATATTTTTACACTACAATCGCAACGAGCTATTCCTGGTACTTCCGATAGTATAGTTCCTAGTGTCAACTAGTTAACTACTGCATTTTTTTTTAATTTGAATTCCTTTGTGTTCATTTTCATAGTAAGATAGCTATTCTGGATAATGTGGAACGAGAGGACTTTGCAATCCAAAAAATCCTCTATTATACACGTCAAATGCAACTACATTATTACTCTCAGTACAGCTTATTATTTGAAGTAATTGAATAGTTGGAAAAAAAAACATTTTTTTTTTATTTTTTATTTAGCTTGCTGCCAGCAGTGGCAGCCCTACAGCGCCGGGTACAGGGCACATTGACGCCCGTGTTTGTGGTCGTTCGCACAAAACAATGTGCACACCGCCGCCGAAATAATATTTTATTAGTAACGAATAATTTATTTTCAAAACAAATTCATTGGCCCGCGCGTACGTTCAAACAAAATCCATTGAAGATAAATCAATCGAAAGTTCGTTCGGTTCTACTTTTACTGTTTTACACTACATGCTAATGATTACAACTCGAGATAAATGATTTGGTGAAGGGCGAGACGTAGCCATTATACTGCAAAGTTATTGTTATCTGTACTTCATGATTATAACCCGATTATTTATTAATTTAATACCAACTATCTAATACAAATATATGGGGGATAGTTTTTTCTGTTCTACAATTTATTTGAAGGTCGTTTATTCACGATCCGACACTCCACTTAAACAGATGTTAAAAACGTTAAATGCCGTTATTGCCTTACTGCGAACTCAGCGATTAATAAACGCGGATATAAGTTACCCATCACCGGTATCATTAATTTTGTAAGGATACCTCAACATCATCCCAATTAAAATCATTAAGTATTATGTAATTAAGATGAAGGGTAATTATGATTATTAAATTATTTTTTATTCTGTGGATTATTATAATTTCCCAGAAAATCTTACCCCCACTTGTTTTTAATTTTATTTAAATCGACTTCTTTACGGTACTTTTTGAAATAGAAATGTGACGTCATTTTCCGACACGATGATGGTTTACGTCAACAAGTCTGTAGTAAGCTCCATGTGACATCTGCCTAACATAACAAATGGTCCAGTGTATGTCGCTTGGTGGTTTGGCGTCGCGACGCTTCTCGTGAATCATGTAATGGTAGGCTTGCCAGATAGCCGGGAAATCCGGGATTGTCCAGGAAATTACTTATAGTAGACGTTTTAGAAATAAACGAGTCACAAAATGAGAAATTGTCAACTTCGCCTTTGGACATATTTTCTAAAGGCGTCATCAATGCAATTTTGGCTATAGAAAAATGAAAAAAAAAAGACCTTAGTTACTCCTTGAATTACTAAAGTAGTAGACGGTAACCTTAGTAAATTGTTTCGGAAATGATTATCCGCGCCTACATAAATTTCTTTTTCCAAAGCGACGAACGTCATCAACGATTATCCTTGTAGAAATAGCCCAGAAATTATAAGTAAATATCTGGCTTCCCTACATAACGGTCACGCGCAGTTCATTTGTCCGTTTTTGTACGTCGCGGGCCCGGCGCGGTCGTACGACAAACGACGACATGTGCCAATCGGATCACGACCAAAATAACAAAACACTTTTTTATATTGATTGCGAAGTTATACTTACAATTACGTGGCCACATCAGGCTACATCCTTAACATTTATAAACGGATCTGAACATAATTATTTCCGACACGGCCCCTAGTAACCATATTATTTTTACTTAATTTAATAGTTCGATGTCCCGTCAATATAGTTACATAAAGCTCTATTGTCTCCAATCAACAATAAAAGATAGATAGAGCCTAATTATGAAAAAAAAAACTTACAATTACACACATCAATAAAGATGTACTTAATTTAAAGTAACAAATCACTTGCGTCTATTAAAATTCAAAAGTAATTTTCAGTGACTACGATAACAATTAATCTCGTAGCGCTATAGGTGTAGGGTTACTCAAAGCTCCGCCAGGCGTAGAGTGATGCTTTATTTAAGCTTGACGCAGATGTTGTTGCTCAGAAAGCTCGGAGCGTCAGCAGGAGCTTTCCGCGGGCCATTAGCGCCAGGCGAAACAATTGAAACCCATAGGGTTACCTGATTTTAGCCTTATTTTGGTAAACGGAAGAGCTTTTGACTAGCGTATAAATGAAGTTTTGTTTAAAGAAATATCTCTTTTCTTTATTCTTAAAACGTAAAATCTATTAATAGTTATTTTTTGTATAGTAAATATTTGACCCAAATGTCATTGCACTGTACAAAAAAAAATCTTTCAGTGAATTCTTTTTTCGCACGTGTGTTTTTGGCACAGACTACAAAAAGTTATGAAAAGTATCTGCGTAAGTAGAGAACAATGCACAGACTATTATAGAAATTAATTATCTTTTACATGACTATTGCATGCCGCCCATAGTCATAACAAAGCTCGAGCAGGACTAAAAGGAGTTAGTTAGTAGATCTTACGCTTCCAATATTGACATCTGTCTGTTAGAAACCTATTGTTATGACAAATAAAACCTATTGATTCCAATAACAATGACATTATTGGCGTGACGTTCCGTAGACAGCCCTAGGGCTAAGCGCCATGACCTGAATCCTTAGCCGGCTAAACGGTAGGCATTATCAGCCATTATATTGTTCGAGTGCGCCTTTCAAACTGCTCATTGCGTTCTGTACGCAACTACTTTCCTCACAAACTATTTTATACTTCTATAATGGTCAATTAAAAAATCATCAGACGAACCCAACAATGTAACATTAGTGCTGTCATTTAAATACAGTTTATAAACCCGAAATAGCTCGTTAAAATCTATTAAATATAATGATTAACTTATCTAATCAATTTAACCAAGTCATTACTACGTTCTAGAAAACCATTATTGAACAATTTGAAATTAAAAAGTTATTAACGATGATGTTGAAGATGATAAAGGGATCATTTATTCGCTGTTGGTCCTTGTGAAGCTTAAGGGTCATCAGCCATCATCGACCCACCCTCTTTCTTATCAAATATTAATTAAATATCATATAAGCTTATTAATTAGAGACGACTAAGCGAAACAGTGTCACAGCTGATTACAGATATCCTACACATTAATTTGAATTCTATTTCTATGAATTTAAAGTCGACAATACTTCGTTTACTATACGTTTAGCATGTATTCATATGATTAGAAGCACCGGAAATAAATGCGCAATTTTGTTTACTTCTGTCAATGCATTTAGGTCGGTATTTGCCTGTATCTCTTGCGGGTCGTCCTCAATCTAGTATTGAATAATTGTTAGGCACCCACCTACTTAGCCCGTATATTCGCGTTTATCTATCTACAGCGAGTAGGTACTTCATTTTCAATTTACACTTATATTACCTCTATATCAGTTTTACTTGTACGTAACTGAGTCTACATACAATCTATCTTGTCTATTTAAAATGTAACCTATTTCGAACTATCGTGCGAACTCGTATTTCAAATTAAAAAGTCGGCATTTGAATGACAGTATTAATTTACGAGTAGTACCATCCTTATGAAACAGTTAAAATTGGCAGATACTGTAACTTAGCTATGGTAACGTTTACTCTTTAAATTTCCAATTGAACAAAATCTATTTAAGCAATTACGTAACAGGTTACGTACAAGTTACATAACTTCCATTAAACCATAACGCAGAAAGTTACGGTCCCAGGCCACAAAATTTGATACAAAAGATATACCATAAAAATCATCACTGTCAACGCATGTCTAGAACGCTACATCCGCCAGGCCTGCCGCCATGTTGTCCAAATACATACGAACAACCTTCATACCAGAGGACATGTCTTTGGGAGGGGCATAATCGCATTCAAACAAAAAAAAACTGGTCACGTCTTGTCAAGTAAATGGGCATTGTTTCTTCGGAAAATGGCTCTAATTTATAATTGAGTAATAATATCTCGATATTAAATTCGTACAACTTCATGTAACTTCTAAAGTTATTGATAGCAGCAAAAGCTAGCTTGAGATCGTTTACAAGAATTCATGGAAAACTTTTTACAGTCGCTGTAAATATCCTCTTTTCTCTATTGATCTATGCAATATAATACAATATAAAAA
This sequence comes from Lerema accius, assembly GCA_001278395.1. Taxonomy (NCBI): domain Eukaryota; kingdom Metazoa; phylum Arthropoda; class Insecta; order Lepidoptera; family Hesperiidae; genus Lerema; species Lerema accius. Next base: position 371,587 of record LGAG01000229.1, read on the forward strand.
ACCTTAAAGTTGGAATAAAACAATGTTTTCATGATAAACCAGCGGCAGAGCTTATCGACACTAAAGAGAGATACAGATGTCACGAGAAATAGGGGAAAGGTAAAATGTCATAACAATCTTAACATTATAACAATTACATCATCGCGCCAGAACAGTTCCACTGCTGGAAAACCTCCGGACACGGAATCCTAAAACCGTTAAAACAAGAGGCACGCAATATGTCCTTGACTAGTCCAATAACTGGCTAAATCCTTAAGCTCAACGATCTTATCACCATAGCCCAAAGTAGAAAATCGAATAACGCGCACTGGATAATGTTATGTAAGCGGATTGTGCTTCGAATTCCTAACCAGTGGGATTGGTCCGAGCCACTCCGAGCGTTGATAAAGTTTAAGTAGGCGCAGCCAAGACAGATGTGAAGTAATGATTATACCTATAGTTAAAAGTAACCAAACAAAAAGAAATAAAATATAATTTAAAGGTTTTTAAGTGCCAACAAAAACAAAAAGTTTCAGATGTTTCTCTAAACTGGTCACGTGTGCATTTCATTCGTAACTGCAATCTTACTAAGGATATAACTAATTATCATAATCTTAAACAACTTAATGCACACAACATTGCAAATGCAACTGAAACAAGTGTAAATGTAGATGTGACATTGATTCAAGTCTCGTAACCACTTGATAATAAGATTGAGTGTTGACCTCATTAAAACGAAAATGCATGTTGATATTTCGATCACATCAGACCACGCTTTACTCCCAAGAGTGATGTTAATGATTCAACAATAATGTCATATATGGCCTACTTTTGAATTACAAGAATTGAAATAAGGACATTAAAACAGAACGAGTTTTCAAGAATTAAATAAAGGAGATATAAAGTAAACAGATGACCAGTCACATTAATCATGTTGTATCCAACAGGAAACTATAAACATCCTTATAATTGACGATACCAGGAAGCCAGGAAAGGCAAGGAAGACAAAGAGACAAAGGTATAAAAAGTGAGGCAGAGGGCACCCAAGCACCCAGCCAACCTCCGACCCGGATTTCGTAACGCGGCGACAATGACCGATGGTGTAACGGTACGGGGTGTACCGCGTACCTCCGCTGACTACACACTACACGACATTGACGATGGTCCTCCTTAAAATTACCGATCGCGCTTGAATACAAATTAAATATTTCTGAACAGCTTCTCTTCCAATTCTACTTTCATAGTCGATTATAAAAATCCGGGATTATTCGAGTACCCTATAACGGATTTATACTTCGCCAGTGCACATAATACTTCAAGATAGTAAGCTATTTGAAACAGCTTTTAAATTCGTGTAAAAACACGTCATCTGTTATCGTAGCAAACGTAATCGTTAACGCTGATATTCACACTAAAACAACTATGTTTTACTGACTAATAGTTGAATGTTCGTAAAAGAAGGAAAGACATAGGAGAAAAACCAAATAAATTACTCTACGCTGTATCCATGTAATTACCTTACCAAGGACACACGAATATGTATTCAGAACAACCTGCTTTCTCTTTAAACTGATAAAATGCTAATAGGCCGTTATCGGGTCGTTTTTATTCTGGTAATGAACAAATAAATATTCGTACAATCAACCGTTGGTGATATAAACGAAGAATTAGACGGTACTCGGCACCTAATGAGCTAGAACAAGAAACTGTTTACCGCGTCGGTGATAATTATACAAAACAATTGAAACGATACCGTGAACATTAATTCCGTGTTATTACAATACCGTATTAAGTATATTGTTTTATTTCCCATGACTGCTATTGGAAAGCTGAACCAATTGACAGATAATGTGTCAAAAATTGGGAAAATAAGTTTTACCATGATGTAACTAAAGTAACTGAATTTCGGATAACATTTAACCAGCAGTGCAACCATTAATATCACTAAGTTACATGGCCCACATCTCATGTCAATTTTCCTTAAGTAACATAGTTGAAAGCGATATCTAAAGACAAACAATAACCTATTACTGACAGACAAAAAACACATCCTAATACCGTCTCACTGCGTAATCTCGCTCAAACAATGACAGTTTAGATTGCATCACACGATTATGTGCAGTGTGCAGTCGATGTTGTCGTTAAGTCGTTTACCTTATCAATTGCATCACCGCGCCTTACGCTACCCATAAAAACGGTTAACTTACCTGAAAAGATATAAAAGTGAATTTAGTGCTTACGTGTGTATCAAATTAAAATGTCAAAATCTGTGCAAGTTGCGTTACGCAATAATATGCATGCAATGGACACACTGTGTACAGCTCACGGTGAAGTAAATTAAAATTGCAATACAAGGGCATACAATTATAATGAAAATGGGAGAGATCAGACAGGTCTTAGTTTAAGTGAAGTGGTAAGTTACTTTGCAAAGGTACAGAAGAAATTGAACGCAATTCTAAATAGAAAATGGACAACGATAGCTAGCGATTTGTACTGTGAAAGGTAATGGCTAACAATAACAATGTTGGCAGTCAATTAGTCTGTTGATGTTCCTGTGTCACACATTGTAAATGCAACGAGCATCACTCTACGGTATACGCAGAGACCGGCCGGATTCGTAGAACTGTTAGCGTTATTATGTCATCATAAACAGACGTGATTCTCTACTCTAATAGAATGTGTTTTGGTATTATTTCCCATTATTGTTTATTAAACTACTTTACTACTATATGAAATAAGAACAAAGAAAGAAGAAGTTAGAAATCTGTAGAATATATTAACACAAAGAATGTTGAAATAACAAAGTCAGAACAGAATAATCAGCCATTGAATTAGACTACAAGAGGCTGCGCCGAATATATTGTTCTGCAGCAAATGAAAGAGCTTTGAACCATAGTTCCGAGCTGAAAGCACTTTGCTAACTTCATAAAGCTTTCATATGAGAACATGAACTTTGAAACTGGTTCAAATTTTGTTCAGTACCTCCACGTCATTGTAGTAACTGTTAAAGCTTAATATAGCTGCATAATTTTCATTTACAATACATTTTATGGGTGAACATTTGCTAGCTTCATTGTTTCGATAAATCGTATAGTATTAAAGCATACATACGTAAGCCCTAAAGATTCAGGTAAGAAATTTCAGAACAACATTTGCATGAGAGGCAATATGCAATAATGTCATCAGGGTTACTTAATCTGAACATGTGCCGTCTAATCTGTCTCTAAGATCAATTTCGTTGAAAGGTAAGCTTGAGGTAAGATAGTTCGAGCAGAGTCGAACCCGTCAATCAAACCACTGGCGCCAACGGTGGACGTGTGACAGCTAGGAGCGGCATGAGCACGCAGCGGACGCAGCGCGCGTCGCCTGCACAATGCTGGGAATGAGATTAGCACGCAAAGCTGCCTGCTGAACGATGACGTCATCGTGCTAGACAATAGTTATCGATTATGAGGATTACGAATAAAAGCGTTATCGTTATATCAACACACGCTTGGTGAAGTGGAGATATCGTAAGTTCGTAACAAATTACAGCCTACCAGATTTAAAAAAATAAAAGAGGATCCAAGAAGTGACATTCTTAACGCTACATTTGGTAGGAAAGCCTTTTTAATAATGAGTCAGTAAGAGCCATCAAGAAAGTAATATTGTCCAGCAGATTAGATTTTGGGATAGAAGCGCGTAACAGTACTTGAACAACTAATTCTTAAGAAAAAAATATCAGAGTAGCTCTGAAAATAACGAGATTTAAGTAGGCTGAGAAGAAGGCTAAACTTGATTGATTGATTCTCAAATTGATAACCAGAAGTTGTATCACATAATATTATAATGCTTGACGATAGTTCCCTGAACTTAAACATTGAACCAAGACAGATCACAACAATCGTTCAACAAGTTTCGGCCAGCCAATAAATCATTAGACCGCATTACGGCGTTGACAAGTACCGATAACAGTGACATTGGGCATTAACCACTAAACCAAATGGCCTGGAAAATAATATATTAGGTGATCTAGAGACAAATTACCAAATTGAAACATGCCTAGAATTAGTGACAGATAAACAAATAGCCTGAAGTTGTGTTAATCATAAGTTACATGGTTCAGATCTCAGCTATCTGTATCACGTGTATGTGAAAGATTTGAAAAGTAAAATGGAGAATCACTTGAAAAATAATCTACTGAGTTTTCCGATGGTTTGGATATTTTACATAGTGATCTCAGTTGACGTAGTAGAACAATTTTGACGGACAACTCTTGAAGACGAAGTCAGAATAAAATGAAAAATCTTTTGCAATTTTAGGAAAAAATCCTATGAAGAGCTCTTTGACTACACTGTACGCAGATCTTATAACCTTTAAACTTTTACGGATTAATGCAGCAACATTTGCATCAGGCAAGTAAAGTTGCGTTGCGAGGCTAATGAAGTTACAGTAAGCGTGCCGTGTAAGCACACATGTTTTGTATCCCGTGTGAAACACTGTGACAATCGCATATTAGACGTAATGCTAACTCGACGACAATACCTAAACAAAGAATGCTCACGCAGTAAATTAAATTACGATGCTTCCCATTATCGGTTACGTTACGCGCTCACGCGTTTTGAGTTATGTGTTAGGAACCTGTATATTGCAGAGAGCATTCTCTTTCGAACATCAAAAAAGTGTATCTATAAGATCATAGCTTTGTTAGATATCCGTAGCACAGTAAGTACGTATCGTACAACTAAGAGCCTTAAGCCGGAAAACCCGCGCTTTCTTCATCAATTCCCGTGCAAGATACAAAATCGTGTTCCGAGTTAATCAGAGGACAATTAACCCTACCATCGCGGCTCGTCGACCAGCGAGCACCGTTACATCACACGAGCGGAACGTGTCCTGTGCGACCAGATGGCATTAAGTCGACCCACTTCACGAAGGTCCGGCCGGCCCCGCGCCATGTACGGAGACGCAGGGTTACGCAACCCGCGATCCTATGTGAACCGTACAGTGCGTACTACACTCTACACTACACCACATTTTTCCGAACATACACCATTTTTTTCTGAATTAGCTCACCAATTTGCAATCGTTAAATTTTTACAAATTGTTACGTCATATATCTACTTCCAAATTTGACAAGTTATAAATTGTATCGCCTATAATTTTGTCATGAAGCAACTTTTGTATTTCCATTTTAAATCGATGACAGTTACAAATGAGACGGTCCATATTAGTTTAATTGAGAAATTAATTTAGTCAAGGACTACACATTTTGTTTCACATTCTAGTAGCACCAAATCTTGTTTTGTTCCAAAAATGTTGGCGAAAATTCATCAACAGACATCCTCGTGGTGAAAATGCTCTACATTTCGTATTTTCTCCAAATGAAACGCCCCACATTCTGCGGTATTATGATGAATCTAGCCATTATGTCCGGACAAAAGGACAATGGCCTACTACGGATGTTTTTGTGCAGCTGTAACTATTGCAAGCAAATGAATTTTAATTATATCCTGATAGGGATAACGGTCTGCTATCTCTTTCTGTTGTAATTGAGAGCCGCAGAGATCTTTAGTACCGCCCATTTCGAAGTTCGTCGTTTGTTAGGTGAGCCCTCGAACGATATTAAACTATAATAGTAATGTCACAGTTTTGGTAAGTACAATTTATGTCAACATCAATTTAAGTTACCAAAATTTCATTTGGGCGAGCCAGTCCGATTTAGACGACAAACATTATCCCATTTTTTGGCCGACCAAAAAAGACCTCAACATTAATCATCGCTGAGCATGCCGTGTACAGTTAATGCAATTCAATTCAATACACCACCATCTGTATCTGGCACCGTTCACCAACACGAGGCGAGATGAGAGCGAGCTGTGTGGGGCGGTCTCATGCGAAATATGATAGACCCACCCAGCCTTTGACCAAAAACGTTCGAGGAAACTCATAGACGGCAACAGTAACAGCAGCTGTACTCACGAACCGACATATGGCGTCCAAACCACGGCCATATACGGCTCGAGCTCACGAGACAAGTCGTGCTGATAGATTGTCCGACGGATTAGGACCGCGTCGTACGGCGACAACTTTTTATATTTGACAATAGTGTGAAAACGTGGATTAATGACCGCCACTCATAACGGCTGTCCGAATGAATTACCCGACCACTTCAATACCTGCGATTGATTTAGGTATTTCGGAATTGGTGAATACGTTTTCATTGCAAGAATTTTAACTAACAGCGCTTTTGGAATGCTAATGCATTAGAGGGCATTTTATTTATATGGAAGAAGTAAACGAACAACTCAGGCATTTGTAATTAATTAATTCAAGTGTGTGGCCGTGCAACTACGGCAACGGACTAAGATACTTTTTGTAAATTATGCTGGTTCCAACACTTCAAAACAAAGCACAGGGGTGTCAAGCAGAATACTACTTCATCACGGAGTAATTTGCATGTACTCCGCTCCACCTTCAAGCCTTCTATGGGGATATTTTATGTACCATCTATACTTTAGACTTGACGAGTAAGTTCAGTAACTTGTGTCTGTGTCATCATAAACTGTAAGTGATTTCTATATCGACTCTACAATAATCTTTGGCCATAAATCTCGATAATCTCCACAAAACTAGTAAGTATGAGTATCCGTTAGGGAGTTTGATTTCAATCACGCGTGAAGCATTGTAGAGACGTCAAAACACTCAAGGAACACAAAGGAGCCCTTGTATCACGTTTCAAACGTAATAAAACGTTTAATTAACTATGAAAAATATTGCCGCGCGAAGACAAGAGCTGATTATGCCGAAGTGCTCTTCAAAACTGGCGCGGGGTGGAGCGTGCGAATATGATCTCTGATGAGGTAGTAATAGAGACGAATCAGGTGCGGCGCAGACGACTGCCAGCCTGCCAGGTCAAGACACCGAGGAGCATGTGATGTGCTTTGTTGCGCGCCCCCCGCGTCGGTGCATCGTTTTCATTATGGCAACGCATTTGCCGTAAATGAAATTATTGTGTCGTTGACATCAACAATTCGCCAGCGCCCCGAAGGTCGCTACTTTATCGAATCTTCATCATAAAGTTTTAGCACCTTGATTGGTGAACTTACGTGAGTATAAGAGAATTCATTTTCTTAGTGTCCAAAGCAACGCCAATCATTATTTGAAATATAAACTAGAGCAACTTAATCGTTTTCTTGACATCATCGACAAATAAACCTGGGCCAATTAAATTTTTTACACCATTACAAATTGACTTCGATAAATCTGTTCGAAAATTATTGTGTAATGGTGTCCAAAATGATTACAAAATATAACCACTAATGGTCGTTGCCGTGTCATACCTGTCAATATAGAGAAGTTAGTTAGTCATTACTTACGGCATACCGTTCATTGGGGCAAAGTCCATAAATTATTATGGAATGATCAGTCATTTAAGGCAACGTGGTTCGCATTTAACCGACTGACCAAGGATAAATACCTACTGACATAGATTAGATTACGTGATAAGGCCGGACAGGAGCAAGTGATTGTTGCTCAACTACTTTTATACTAAAAATGCCAAAGCTTGCATCATACGAGTAATTTACGTTCCAAAAACGTCAACCAACTTATGGAGGTTGCATCAAAATTTCTACAAACTGAGTATAGATAAAAATTTAACAAGCATTATTTTAAATATCATGTTTACTCAGACATAAGATTCAAGAACCTTTTATATATGGAATAAAACAAATAGGGATCGTAATCACATAGCATCTGTGCAACGCTCATTACGTTTAACTCATTTAAATTAATTAACTACATTTAGTACAACTAACACGTCTAGTTACTCTGGTTGAGATAAAAACAAATATCACCATTACTTTGTATTAAATAAGCTTCGCCTTTTGAATATTTACGTAAAGCTACAAATTCGTGAACTAATAAATCCTTATGGTAAAGAGGCTTTAAAATCGGTTGACGTGCCCTCAAAAGAAAACATTCTAAAAAATTAGGCCATAACACGATCACCTACTCAGCTACTCTCAATCTACTCTCTACTTGAGTTTGTAACCCTACTACCTACAACCTTCATCAAGCAGATGGAGCATGTATAGTTAAACTATTCACCGTACGTGTACCGGTTACGACAGCCACCGTCGCAAATCACATTTAACTTTACGCACGATATCATCGCACTTTAACCCCGCTAACTATAATGGGTGCTTTAGTGTAACTTATAGTTTTGCATCAACTTTGTAATAGAAAAAAAAGTTGACTTCGTCTAGACATCGGGTCATTCTCACAGGGTTGGCACAAAACAAATTATAATACATCTCATATAATTGCCCTGTGAATAATTACTTCAAAAGTTGATGCTAGAAATGCCCAAATATTAAAGATCCGAAAAGCGTCCCCCTCCCCTTAAGCTCATACGTCATCATTGACCAACTGTGGCTTATAGTTTAAATATGATAATACAATTACATAACAGCTTACAACCATAAAATACAAGTCGGTAAATATTAAATCTTCAAAACAGCTGCTAAATCTGCCGTAAAGTTATTGGTACAGATGTAAAGCAGCACCTACTACTGTTAAGTTTCCCATTTCCCCAAGTTTACGACAGCAATAACGACGCAGTGACCGTTTAGAACATGGTAAATGTAAATTGCTTGTCCGTAAATTACTTTCATACCATAATAATAATACAATCCCAATCTGTCACAAACCAATATTAATAAATTGTAAACAATGCATAAAGATTATTAAGACGGAGCAATAACCATTAAACGGTAATAGACATCAAAACAGAAAGTCGGCGCACCGGTCTAGACGTTGTAAAGCAAAACACGCGAGGGCGCCACAATCGCGCCACATGTCCTACGACTACCATCATCTTAGTCACAATCATAGCCTCCATTCAAACTTTTAAATAGACTCAAAAAGTAGATATCTAAACAGATCTTCTGATATCTCGACATGTGTACATCCTAAGTTCCGTAAAAACTGAACTTAGTCTGTCGCAGGTCATAATGAAATAGAAATCCTTGTTGAAGATGACTCATTTACCACGACAGTCGTATATTCAAAAGTCACATAATATTGTAACTCTTGAAGTCGTAAGGGTGGGGAAACATTAGGTCATTCAATAACGTGTTTTGTGTCAGTTTCACACAGGTTTTGGTCGTCGTATTCCGTTTCCGTTTTTATAATTTTGGCTGTGTCATCCTCATCATATGCCTGCACTGCAGCCATAATGTTTAAATCAGTCAACGCACGCTTTTCGATCACTATCAGTTTTTGAATAGCATCTAAGAAAACGCCGCCGCAACCTATGCCATATGCAATGTTAATTTCCGCACGCATATTTTGCGTCGAACGTTATTCAGAATTTTACATGCACTTTATATTTTAAATCCAAAATATTTCCGATTTATAGCGTTCAATACACGACACAACTTTTATTTTTATAAGCGCAGCTTTGTGTGTCGTTGGAAATGGATACGGGCATGCCGTAGCATGTGCGCAAGGTAAAAATATACAGCAATTTCTATGGACTAATGTGGAGCTACCTCTATATGCAGAACAACAGTCCCATTCATAATAAAATCCGAGTGCACGTGCGTTGCTTCGGCATCAGTTCACGACGGCGCTTGATGCAAGGAAATATTAATGAAGATATCATTTCCACGTCGAGAGTGAAAGGATTAAAGTCGTACAAATGAAATCTAAGCTCGAATTCGTAAGCCGTTCTCGTATTTCTGATTTCTATGTTAGTCCTTTGAAAGGATCCGGAATATCATGATGATATTATTAATTACATTAAGTGAATAAATGATATGGATGACACAAGGTTACAAAAAGATTAGCAAATCAATCACTACAATAATTTTCAAACAGATCAATGTCAAGCTCTAGGGTAGCTACCTCTGACTAAACGCGTAAAAAAACATTACGTCAGCATACATCTGAAAATAATCTGCTCTGGACTATTTCAAATGGATAGTCTTGAAGACGGTGAGCACCACATTGTTCGATTCGTGACTGATCACGTTATTTTCGGAGAGCAAATAAATTATGGAGAATAATCGACGGAAATACTTGAAGAAGACAAGATGGCAAATGATTCACCTATAGCACATGATGGTAAAATTTAAAGCTTAATTTTTCAATTTAGATTATTCAAGATGGAGGTTCAATACACCGTACATTTTCTACAGACAGCAAATTTCTTAAACGGTAAAGCATCTTACGTAACTCATTTCGAAACAATTCTCACGGCGTCGACAAGTTCCAAATTGAATTTCCTCCTGTCTGTCTCTTCATTCGGCTTATTATAATTGAAATTTTAGATGAAAGTAACATTGCTTTAGTAAACCGTCTTATCTCGGTCATCTCGAACCGTTTGTATCCGCATCGACTGGTTGAAAATCGACTTTTCCCTCTCGTAGGCTATTCGCCTGCATTGCAGGCGGGAGGCCGAGCCAATGCGTCTCTCGTGGCGGTCAAACGTATCTTGTTACCTATCCACCAGACTACATACTTAGATAGAAGTCTGCTTCTCAAATTTTAATGATATAGACAGCATCAAAATTGTTATACTTAAATTATTATTTAGGATTGCTGGGCAGAATATGAAGTCTGCTAAAACCATAAATGAACTTGAGACCTTAGGCTTCGGTGCACGAACTCCTTGAACCCGTGAAATAGACAAAACGTGGAAAGTTCAATGGCATTTACGGTATAAGTATGAGTTATTTATTGATTTATTGAGTATTTCTTGCTGAGCTCCTTGTAAACAATACCAAAACAGGTTAGTCCCGAAGGAGTTTCAACTTGCAGCCGAGGACGGCATGAAGCAATACGTCAAGGGTACCGGTAATTCCAACAATCTATTCGTCTGAAAGTTTCATTTGACCCCGTCCCCGCCGGTCCCCGCCCGTCCCGGAGGGCCCGCCAGACGAGGGTGCGGCAACTCGTCGAGACACGTACGCGATACCCCCAGGGTTGATAATTGACAAATTTCATTTTCAGTACTCTAATAATAATCTAATAGTTGTAAGTGGCTAACGGACGCGTCCATACCCTATCTATGCATAAGTTCTGAAAAAAATATCAAGTAAAATAATAACAATTTCCATTAATGTTATAACATGACTTTTTGAAACTTTCAATGTATTTTTGATGAATATACTGGATGTCGAGAGTTTGGAGTTTGGATAAATGTAATATAGACCATATTACGAAATGTATTTCTAATATTGCGAAGTATAGTTTCAATTTTATTAAGTGGTTCCCTAAAAGTATCGTAATATCAACGCAATATATGACTGACCAATATAGAAATGATTTTAGTAAAAAGTTTAAATTTATGTAAAGTTTTAAATTTCAATCAAGTGATTGACCCTAGTTTCCCGTTGTTTCCGGGTCGGTTCACTGGAAACACTTAAGGTATTTAGAGTTCTTTGCCAAGAAATTAAATATGTTATAGTTTTCTTTTCCATGATGATGGAATTTTTTTTTTGCTGTACTATGTAATTGTAGATGTACGACATTGAATTTTTTTTCATACGCTATTGGTTAGGAAATCGAATTCACGTTTAATAAAAAAAAAAATAAAAAATAAATTCGCTCGTTTTTAGATCATAATGAAAATAACCAAAGCCGTGTTGCAGAGCAAGTGGCAACCCTAGCCAAACTAAAATGTAATTACGTACTGTATTCGCTCTTATTTCCTAAGCATTTGAGTTTGATATTACGCCATCCTTTGGGATGCAGCCAAGCTAGGCAGCAGAGGCATGATGAAAATTGCGGTTTTGCTGAAAATTGATTTTGACCTAACATGCTGAATTGAATTTAATATGTGTAGTTTCGATTAACATAGTGCACATACGTAACTTGGACGATATTTCAACGTATTGCGAAAGCTAGTACATAACCCGCATATCATCATAGATAAATAATTCGAGCCGCATTCCATACAGAAATTTTTAAGACTTAGATATTCCGGGGCTCAGCGGATACACATCTCCTTAAGAAGATTGTAAGTGAGACAGCCACGCGACACTCCTTAGCCACATTTGGTCATCAGTAGGTGTTTCACGTCGTGGTGGCTACTACATATCGCATTACCGAGATGGACTGTCCATCTAGAATATTTCAATATTACAAAATAGATCATATCCTGCGATATTTTGCATTATCGACGTTTTTACTAATGTTTGCAAAGTTATAATTGGTATTAATGCTCAACATCAAAATGGTTATGGTTGAATCAAATTTACAGTTTAATTTATTGATCGGAGACTTGTTCGAAAAAATAATCTTCTTCACGAAATCTAAAGGCAAACGATTGCTCCAGAAACTTGTTAAGATTAAGAGTGCTTAGAGAATAAACTAAAAGAATGTTTAAAATGAATCCTCTATTTGGGGATTTCCGTGAGAAATTTTGACTGGACTAAACTCTAATGTACAATGTCATAGTCTACAATGTAGTCATAGGATCGACTTCATAAGATGCTTTAAAAAAATATAACCCAAAATATATTAATTTTTCCCTTAGCCTCGGCCACAGTGATCCTATTGCGGCCGCACTGCGGGTTGTTTGTCTCCCTTACACATGCAAATGTCATATTCCTTCATTTTTCACCGAGCGTGCTTTTCAGTCGCGCCATAATAATCTCCATGCAAGGGTTATTAAAAGTTGGAAAGCTTGCAACTTGCAAGTCAACTTTCTTTCTCAAATTGAATCACATTGTTGATACTTTAGAAGAAATCCATAAATACAGGATATTTAAAATAGTTTCAACGAGTTCTCGAACACTGATTAATTTTCAACGACGTCATAGAATGCACTCACAGTTGAGCCCTATCGAACTGGGCGATTGACGCACGACAATCGAATGCGCTGAATCGATTGTGACGTGCGCCTATCGAGCTAGCAATTCTATTTCAATCGAGATATCTATTTGGATCGACCGATACCCACGTGGTTTGCGCGTTACCTAGTGATTAATGGACTGACTTCGTCTACACTATTTAGTCTCAGTTTGCAAATTAGTTTGTCTCCGTCCGATTCGTAGAAGGCGACACATAACTTGGGCGTGTTGAGTAAATCTACGTTGAAAACATTTTATTTAGTGCTGTGTATGTAAAAAAAAATATTTTTTTATTTGCTACAACTGTAACAGCCAAATGCTTTATGATTATAAAACTGCTTTCTTTTGTAAATGTTTTTGTTTCCCAGGTGAGACGTTACACTAATTTGCTTCTGCCCAAATAAATCTTGTCTCCTATCAGAGATAACAATTTGTAAAATAATTTCCTTTCTAATCTTTAAAAACAGCAGTGTAAAATATGTATGTCAGAAAATGATGTTCGCCCTAAATCTCAAAAATACCAGACTAAAATAAATGTTCATTCAATAAACATTACATAAATTTTATATATTTGCACTGTGATCAGTGTGGTATTATAAATATTCGTAAACGATTCATCGACATTAAAATTTGATTTACGAGCGCATCACTATCTCGAGCGGATACGAGTAATGTGTAATTTTAACCTTTACGTTGGCAACATCGCGTAAACATTCGGCGCATTCAACTTGTGTATAACCTCCCATACTTTAATGATTCTAATTGAAACATGTTTCATTGAAAAACTCGGTGCACCTCCATTTTAAACAACGTTAAAAGAATTTAAAATGAAAAATGCCTTCTTTTTATTAATAGAATACTCTTAAATGTAATTTCGCACGAGCATATGCAGTAATGAGCATAATACCATGGGATATGGAAATCTTAATCATTTACTAGAACACTCGTAAAAAGCTGTTTCATAAGTTCCTCTTATTTCCGGATAAGTTCAAAAAGCTACGGAAGCGCAATAAAGTTCTTTAAGTTGCGATCGTGGCAGGCAAAGTTCACCACAAGTACCAGGGCGACAGAGCATCGGCGGAGGTTAAACGCGGCGCATATATTCGCGTGGGCCGCCCCCCGCCCGTACCGCGCCCCTCACCAGGGTCGACGACCGCCGCGGCCGATTCGGCCGACGGCGCGCCTCACCTTGACATTCATCTCGAACACGCTTTGACCAAACGCTTGAATTAACCCGTTTGAATTCGAACGGCGCCAGAGAATCATCCCTTCGTACCACCGACAGGACCTCCCGTGATTTCTGCCGCCCTAGTACTTTGCGTGGGCACTGACGAAGCAAATTAAGTCAGGTCGATAAATTAAATAAAACAACCATTCTCGGATTCAATCCACAATTATCGTGCCATTGTTAAAAACCTTTTAAAGATCCAACTAGGGGTCAACATGTCATTATAACAAAAGATTCTAATTACTGTGTCGAAGCCGACAGATCATAGACAAGACAGGTGATACAACAGCATTATACAACGCTAGATAGTAGGTAATTTAAGAAGATAATTATCATCGGTCACAATGGAGACCGTTGAAATGACGGGCAAAATCCGGAAGACTTATTACCAGATCATTGACAAAGAAAATTTTGGTACACAACGTTGGAATGCCATGTGGGTTCAAGGAAAATATGAATCATTCGTAACGGTACTTTCATTGTCGAAGTGCGTCATTAAAATCATAATCTTCAAATACGAAATACATTCCCGGACACTAGAATCGAGCCATCCTGCATATTTCTTTATCAGCTTTAAGCTTACAATATTTGTGGTCTACTTCAGGTATTTAAGCATGAAATTCCTGGGTGGCTTGACTCAGATAGCAGTATGTATATCTTATCCATGAGACAACCATCCATTGACACAATTCAATCACTACACAACCTTGGGTATGGACAATAGATCTAACAAATCTGTCCCACCGCAAACCTTTCGCAAGTAGCTTTCGAGTTCACTTGCGAGAAAATGATCTGACATTAAGAATACTCAACTCCAGAACCGAAGGATGTCACAGAACATTTTCTTTAATAAAGAAACGCAATCCTTAATGCGACTCGACAGATGACTGATGCGTGAAACGGCCGGACATGCGAATGCACTCCTTATGCCGTGCAACTAAAGTTAAGAATGGTGTGAAAGTATTTTTCAGTAAAAAGCAAAAAGCACGTCGTGACCGAGCCATTGTTCGAGTTACGTCAGTTGACTCAGCATGGGAGTTAACGAAGTTTTCAGCCGGGATATGTGAGTTATGGTAACATTGGCGGTTGCACACCATGGGCAACAGGAAAATCTCGACTCGTATGACCTCATATGTGACATTTCGTAACCTGTTTGGGCCTCGAGCGAGCGATGGCTACAATCAATTGTGTTATTAAAATTTCGAATTACGTTCTACTTTATAGCGGTGTAGACTAGCACTGAGAACGAAAATAAGTTGAAATGTTGAAGTTAACCACAAGCTCATTACGATATCCATAGGCTTTTTCCGCTGTGTATTGGTAACATAACTTGTGATTGCGGCAATAAACAATACACACGTTTTATAAACTGCTGTTATGTTCGGAAGAGGAAACGCTCCACATAATATTAATTTATACTTATAGCTACTGGTGTCATTCGTTAAGTATCCTTCGACGTAGAAAACTTGCGGTAACTTAAGGTCTTACCCACCCACATGCCTTGCCATATACTTTATAGGCTTTATGGACTACATTAAGGTGGCTATGGGACATGCAAATGGGCAGTAAAGGGGGCAAAGGGTCCTCGAACAGAAAAGGTAAAGAACCGACCGCAAGATACCTACTGCAAGCCCGTTCAATGTATGCAAGCGTTAATTCGAGTGCAATCGACGTTCATCGCATGTGGGTATGTGAAGTCCTTGTATAATGTGATGCGCAAACAAATAATTCTTTCAATTTCATATCTGCTGATGGCGGCGGGTCGTGACACTCGTGACTCTAATTCACCTTGAGTTTGGTTGCCTTCGAGAATAATAAAGGAATGTAAAGTTTAGTCATCACTGTTTTAGGTAAAAATCTAACTTATTTTGTATTATGACCAGATTATTTAATTATAATTATTTGCTCCAATCATAACGACAAATAAATATGTGTAAATATCAAACTCTACATCAAAGTAATTACTTAAATACACTACTACCATAATATTGGTTTCTCTTAACAATAAGGTCTTAAAAATGATCGCAAATTATAACTTAAATTACAGCGTACATTTTCGTAAAAACGCACGCACGTACAAAATCTAAACTGAAGCATCAAAACTGACGTAATAACCTTCGTTTTTCGTTTCTTGTCGAGCTAGCGTCGCGGTTCTGTTAAACGCGGGCGATTAATCAGCAGAGCCCAATGGTCCATGAAATCTTTTTAATTTGAACGAGAAAAGTGCACGCACCGTTCAACGGCACGGCCCGCGCAATTGTTCTAGTCTAGCCTTACTACTGCCTTTTATATTTCCTTACTTTTGTCAGGGAAATGTAGTATTTTTACAGGAGTCTACCATAAATAAGAATAGACATTATATTATTATGTATGTATCTAATTTCACATAGAAAAGTTAATGGAACTAACAACACATTGGTGTCGTTTTCTATGTTAAAGTATTTACTTAATCCTGGAAATGGTCAACTTGATCTGGTATAATAAAAAAATATTTATTTAAAATCAGGAAATGCTATTTATTACTTTTGAAATAAAGGGTTATAGATTCAACAGTGAATGCAATAAAAATATGCAATTCCCAAAAAGGGCAATGTCCTTAACACTTATTACAATGAGAAAATTACTATAACAACGAAGATAATACAGAAAAAAACACCAAACAAAATTATCTCAGAGATAACAATGACTCAACTTATAAGTGATAAGATAGTTATTGGAGCCTCAGCTGTAAATAGCACAAGAATGCACAAGTAGCTCAGAACAAACAGAATGTTATCAACCACTAATACTTCTATGTATTAAAATATTGAGTTAGCCTCTTTATAACAACTGCATACTCATCAAATAAATTGAAACATTATGTAAAATATAAGAAATCATTATTGCCTGAAGAACAGAACTTAATTAGTTATTTTTAAGATGTCCCTGAAGAATAAGATGAAAAGGTAAAATACTGACAAATTGAAAAACTGAAGGTACTAAAAACTGTGGGTCTAAGTGCATAATTTTTTTAATGTCACTAAAAATTTCTGCACACATTGTAAAGATAGAGTCTGAAATTTAGTCTACTATCCTATCCTGGTCATTTTAAAAAAATACAAAATGTGGAAAATTTTAAGTCATTATACTAATAACTTGGAACATTTCTTAGTAGGGCATGTCAATGACATCAAGTATAATGTTCAGTGTAGATAGTTACTTTTTGTGCTTCTAGTCCTCTCTAACCATAAATCAAAATGGTCAAGGCGAATACATTCAAGTCATACTCTGAAATCATTTAACCATTTGTAATTGAGGGTAGTTATTGTTCTCTTTTGTATGTGAGTCATATGTTATTGTAGCTAAAAAGATTAATGAGTTATTCTTCTCCATATAAGAAATGAATGTTGTTCAATGGACACTATTATTTCGAGAAATAACTTCAGATACTTATTCAATAATATAATGATTTTAATAACTTCATTTAACAGTGCTTATTGACACATCTCATGAAGAATTTTGTCCTCATGAACAACTGATATAGACTGTTGTTTAATACACAAGGAAAATTATGACCTGATAGTACAAAAGTTTACAGGATGTGACAAACAGGTTTTTGTAAATGTAACTGACAAATTAGCAGGCAGGAGACCTGGGGCTTGATTCTGCGAACTTAACTTGCCTCCCAGTGTGACTCAATTGTGATTCAATTTATCATTGTGACAAATAACAATTAATCAAATTGTAAATCAACCATTATATTCTTCTAAGAACCAATTGATAGTATGGAGATCTAATTTAAACATGTGTAACTTATCATAATTGGGGCCTATATGGTAAGTAGTAAAAATCATCAATGGATTTTGGTAGCACCAAAGGCATTATCATTTTCTGTTCTTCAACAGAAGACCTAAACTAGAAGGTATCAAAGATGAAAGGATTCAAGACAAATGGCATTGCAACATCAACAAAATCATAGTAGAGAAATCATGTACAGGTTTCATTAGTAATATTAAGTGAGTCAGTGACAACTCCTAACTCACTACTTATACACTAGAATATCAAAGTGCAAGTTGGAGTTAAGTAGAATGCCTAATGGTTCATTATAATTATTCAACATTCAGTTGTTGAAATAACAGAACAAACAGGCTTTGTAATGAGGTATTGATGGAGAGGATGACCTCATGCTTATTTACACCTAAAATGGACAATTAAGATCTTGTTTTCCTTATTGTCCTATACTTAGCCTCTAATCAGGTATGCAATTTGCAATTTACCAATTAAAACTGACTTATGTAGGCCCTTATAATGTGCTAATGTTGAAACTAATTTTAGAACTTCACTTTTTATTTACTAATTTTAATTTAACTTTTAAATGTTATAAGTTTTGTAAACTTTAAAAAATAAGTGTGAAAATTAAATATTAATTAAAATAAGTTTCCAGGGATACTATGGCATGTTTTTAATACAATTCAATTCATGGTAGAGACAACACCATAGAAGGTTAATGTAAATAAAAATGTAGGCATTAAAAATATAATCATGTGAATCTATTAAATCTGATTGCTGCTTGTATAAGCTTTGACACACTTGTTAATAAATTGAACAACCCTCAGTTTATTAAATAGAATTTTAGAGCACCTTTGTTTATTATTATTATAATTATTAAAATGTATGAAGAACTACTATCATAATGGAACCACTTCGACCAAAACAGGATAAGAACATAATCATATTTACTTATACACTTTGCTACCTACATGTTATGGTACTTCATACAATGCAGTAGCAACAATAGGTAGTTAAACTAAAAAGTGTACAATGAGCTGATAACATATGAGCTGGGTGAATCATCAAAGCCTCAATTTGATGGAAATGTGTATTAGAATGAAGTTGCTGACTAATCTGTTTAGAAATATTGATTTCTACCATATCCTATCTAGGTAATAAATGTTATTGAAATAATAATTTTAAATTCGACCAAGTTGGACCTTAAACCGTTGTAATGTTCTAGTGTATCAATAATTATTAATAATTTTTCTTAAAATAAATTTTGACATGATGTATTATTAACGATATGTCGTATTTTCTGACTTAATTCATAATGACTAATTTAGTTTTTAAACAAATACCTATTTCAGAAAACCCATGATAGCTTATAAGCATAGCATATACCATCGTACCAACAAACATTTTGAGGTTAGAATAGAGGTTAGGATAAGTAAAACTTTAAAACTTACGTATATGAGTCCAGAATAGTATCTGTCCTTGATGTTGTGGAGCACGGAGGCTTCATTGAGGCACGTCAGCTCCGCCATGTCCTCCACCTTGTCGAACTTGGGCGGATTCATCTTCTGGATGTCATCTATCGGCACCAGGATCCGCTTGCCCGACTCGGCGATCTCCACTTCCACCTCGTCTCCTCGCTCGCCCTTGATGCCCGCCGCCACGAACCCCTGGTTCTCGTGGGGCACCCATACCAGCCGTTTCTGAGTCCATTCCGCCTGCGTCGCTGGGTCGTTGAAGCTGTTCCGGTCTACCGACAGGTACCGCAGCTCCGGGTCGTTCCTATCCATGTCCACCATCGCGCCGCCCGATCACGCCGCGCGACCCTTTTCGCGATAACCTAGCGCCGACACTGTATACCACATTAAACGGCCCCCCAACCGACACACCACAACACACCTTCGAATATTCACCGGCTCGTTCCGCGTGTGCCGTCGCTAAGCACGACACCCACAAAATGACGATCGCGACTGACAGAACGGCGACGGGCGACGGTTAAATACGGATAGGGAGGGATGGACCGGTCGACGCCCGAATTCACGTTCTGTTTGTCCGAAATTTGTGTCGAAATCTTGTTGCTTAATGGGACGGACCAAATCTTGTCTCGCTATACACGTAACTTATTTACACTACTTATATTGTGAATAAATCTAAGGACATATAAAATCACTTAAAATTGATTCGATTAAAATGCAAAAATGAACGCATGAATCTCGCCGATTACAATAGGTACTTCTTTTTGCGTCAAATCAAATATCTTTCTAGCCGTCCTTTTAGTTTGAAGTTATTTACAAAATCGGATCCTATGCCAAAGATAATTCTCAACATTGATTGGTCTATATTCGTAATAAACTGAACCTGACAGCTATGTAACCAATAAAATTGTTTCTATATGAATTGTCACTGTAATTTTTAGTATAAGAGAACAAAAAAGTGACGCGTTCATAATAGCATAAAGATTCAAATTAAAAATTGTTAAATCAGTATCAAGCTTTTATAAATACGTGATATGAGTTTTTAATTTTAAGTTAATCGTAATATATTAGAAAATGTTTCTAATTGTGTATGAAAATTTTTGTTTGATGGTTACACGTGGAGCACACTGGGGGCCTTCGCAACGTCAGACCAACTTTGCTATAACTATAGAAATATTCTTTTACCTTTGCAATATAAATAATCCAGGTTGCAGTAATCCAACCGTAATGGATCTTATAAAAATTACAGTGGAATCCGCAACAAGTTTCACCCTAAAACTTAAAATAATAATAATAGAAAATCCCCTAAAATCTTTATTTCGCAAATGCTAAATAGTTTTAGAAGTGAAGACATAATTGATTCTTATTTCATTATTTATTTATTTTATTGATTTTCACTTGGTTGATTAGTGTGGGCATACTTTTGATCTTATTATTTTATATTCTTCATAATTTATTATAGGTAATCTCTGTGGTGCTGTCACTCTCTACTGTCACTGTCAGTGTCAAAGTGTGATCCTGTCATGATAATCATGACAAAATTTTAATGCAAAAGTAAATATTAAGTTAACGACTCTAAATATAATATAATTTAGTTTTATGTAGGAATTTATTATATTATGCAACAACCTGCGATAAGGATATTATTTACAACCACTTTTCTTTAATGTTATACGTAATTGTTATGATATAGATATCTGATATAACCGGTTCGAAGGTTAAATGCCCAGTTTCGTTTAGTAAGTCACAAAAGTTGTTAACGACGTTCGTTTATAACAATAACAATGGCATATATAGTGGATTTGAGATCTGATACTGTGACGAAACCCACATCAGCTATGAAGCACGCTATGGTGAATTCGGCACTGGGTGACGATGTGTTCGGCGAGGACCCTACCGTGAATTCTCTAGAGACCAAAGTAGCCGCGCTGCTTGGGAAACAGGCGGCCCTTTTTGTACCCAGCGGTACAATGGCCAATCTTATTTCACGTAAGCTTTACATAATATTTTCCTGTTAAAGTAATCAAGAAATTTCCATGTTTTATGTTAAAACTTATCAGAATGTCGTCGCACTAGTTTTTCTTATGTTGTGGACTTACGGGTGTCAAGACATACTTCAGTTAGAAATCAGAATCTCCATGCAGCCTGTAACACATATAAAAACTGAAGCAATAGCGTAACACTTGGCTTGGAAGATGGTGTTAAAAGCACTGTTCACGCCACAGAACAAGGAATGTATCCGTATACATACAGTTAGAAGCGGCAACTTACTAATTTTCTTTGAAACTCAGTGTTACCAAACTCGCTTATTTACACATTATATTACCTTTGCTATGATTCGTCAAAAACATAATTTACAATTTATTTATATTACCTAAACCCAACACATAAAAAATCAATTATTACCATAGTTTATGATTAATTTTCTATAGTTGATCGTAGTATGGTATGACATTTTTTACACATTATGTATTTGCAATATTTGACAAGCTTGAGTTGAATTTGCTTTAACAATATAAACAATAATATATTGGCAACTGTCAACAGTTGTTTCAGCTACATGACCACGCATGTGTTCTTTGTACTGTGGTTCACACACACACTAATTACACTTACTTTTGTTTCAGTCATGGTTCATTGCAATAAACGGGGGGCAGAAGCCATTGTTGGTGACAAATCACATATTTTTAAATATGAACAAGGTAAACATTGTGTACAGTTACTATAACCATTATAATTTGATTATCTGTAAATAAATAAATTGAAATAAAATTTATTTTCAAGACTAGCTTAATTACAGAGAAATGACACACAGATATGAGTTTTGTTAGACTATTTCACAAGATATGAAAAAAAAAACTGAAGGGTTGTTAGTCTATGACATTGTTAACCCTGTAGTAGTGGTATTATAATTTGTTGAATCCATGATATCATATAATTTAGAATATCTGTAATATTAATATTTATGTATTTTATAAACTAACCACAATGTTTCAGGTGGTGCTGCTCACTTAGCAGGAGTGTTATTGAACACAATCAAGAATGAACCGGATGGTACATTTGACCTTGCTGAAGTGGAGAGGCGGATTCGCGGCTCCGACGTCCATGAACCCATAACTTCATTGGTGTGCATTGAAAATACACACAATGTTTGCGGTGGAAAGGTTGGTTATATTCAGATTTGAAAGGGAGTTTTGAAATTCAAAAAAAAAAAAAAAATAGAACACCTAATGCTGTTATAGTCTAAGGAAACCATTCAGTTCTTTTAATAATAGACTAGAGAAAGGTAAAATTTTTGTCGACTATATTTCACAGGTTCTTCCCTTGAAATGGCTGGATGAGTGTGGCGCCCTCTGTCGGAAGCACGGCATAGCTCTCCACATGGATGGCGCTCGGCTGTTAAACGCCAGCACGTACTTGAACGTGTCCCCGGCCAGACTGGTCCAGGACTGTGACACCGTGTACATCTGCTTTAGTAAGGGACTCAGCGCGCCCGTGGGTTCCGCTCTTGCAGGAAGCTATCATATTATAGAGCAGTTAGTATGGATGCATTATGTATGTTACGGTAAATGTGAATAACCGAAAATTATGAATAATTGTTCACTATTATTAATAATTACCGGAAACAGTGGTAAATGTGATAAATTAATCACATTTGTCGGTGGTTATTGATAATTTAACCTTAGTATCGGTAAATGTAATAAAGTTGTAAGCAACCGAACTACTATGTCACAGTTAAGACCCGTTTCGGTTGGTATTTGACTAACAAATAAAAAAGTCACGATTTTGACATTAAAAAAATCCCACTTTCAATCAATAATTTTAATTATACATCAAAATTGGCAACTCTAACAAAGGTGATTTTGGCAACAGTTGTAGGTATATCACGCAACTCTATTTAACCAACTTTTTAATTATCTGTCACAGATGTCGACGGGACCCCGCTCACGCGGGGTCCCTCCTTCTTCTTAAATTAAAAAAGCGACCTAACGAACCTAACCTAGCCAATTATCTTTCGCAGAACCATGGCTTTCTTAAACTGGCGGGGGGCTTCGCCCCCCGCAGACCCCCCTTTGAGGGGTGCCGGCGGCCCCCCCTTCCCCCCACTTCCACGCCTGATAATTTGCTTCTAAAGTTGACATTTTCCAACAATTAATTTAAGGTACAATCAGAATTTTTAGTACAATTATACTTTATGTCTGTGAATAATACTTTTTTGTACATCAAGCAGCTTTTTAGGTGCGCATTTGCGAAAAATATATTAAAGACTGTTGACATCAACAAGATACATAATTACGAGTATG
>LGAG01000229.1:417492-431745 GCA_001278395.1 Lerema accius
ATTTGCTGCCGACTGTACAGTTGACTTGGGAAGTAAGCTGGTGAATCCGTTACGAAACGTTTACGTAATATAAAATTAAAATCATAATATTGGCAATATAATGCAGTTGTACCACCATATCAAATATTCTTCAATATGGCGAACATCTAAAGGCTCATAATTTTGAAAGCAAATAGTGACATAGATTAGATCAATCTGTTCGCAGGTGAAAGCGCCGGCGGCTGCAGCGAGTTCCCGCCGCTGATGCAGGGCAAGTCGTGGACGAGGGGCGTTCCCTACAGGGACAGCTTCAACCACGCCAAGCCTGCTGATTCCATCGGTAATGACACTTTCTATCGGCGAGTTTGGAATAAGCATTCAGTATACAGCTCTTTTAAAACATGCTGTTAGCTGCAGTCACTAAAGGCTATCTATCTAACTAGGTACACATTCCTATTTAAAAAGAATGAATATTTGCTACAAGATATGACATAATTACTACAACAATTTAATGGAGTATACTTAGGAATACATGCCCTTTCTACCTAAATTTTATCTAGAATGTAGAACCGACTTTTCTATTTTCTTTATACCTAGCATACGTTTGTATGTTAAGGGGACAAATATGACATATATGGGTAACTGTGATAGGTAACTGCTACACGGTGGCGACGAAGACGATGCGGGGCATCAACATGCCCCCCAAGCAGCGGCCCAAGCCGCAGCTGTACGGGCCGCTGGGGCCCGCCGGCGAGCTCCAGTTCCCGCCGCTCAAGAGCTGGGCCGAGCGCGAGCAGGAGCGGCTCGACGCCATCGCTAAGGAACGCGACAGTCACAAGCTGCAGAAAGGTTGCTTACGCTACTTCTAACAATACGACGCACAACACCCTTACAGTTTATAAAGAAAATCATCTAATTCTAACGCATCTCAGCTGCCAATCACGGCACGTACCGAGACAAAACATAAATCGACAAATCTCACACATTTGGAAGTATCTTCACGATGCGTGAACCAGAACACTAAAAAACATACGACACGGCGTAAACAGATAGGTTTATAGATATATTTCCGTACTCTGACCATCGATGGTTTTGGTGTTATAGTTCAGGGGTAACGAACTATTCTTTTAATTCGCTTTGGCACGTATTAATAAACCGGTCTCCTCATTAACGAAGAGAGAAGAGAGAGAATTGACATACTCTGTTATTCTTTTTAGGATTAGTTTTACTGGAAGATTTAGTGTCTGGAGCTTACGACAGGAGAAAGGCTGCTGCAGCAGAAGCGAAAAGAAGACGCATAGAGAAGAAACGACAAGAGAAGGAAGCTGCAGAGATAGCTGCACAGGAAGCTTTGAAGAAGTAAAATTATATAATTTTTACCTAAAACTAAGTATTTGTTTTTGAATGATGTGTTGCTCTGTAATTGAACAATGCTATATCGATGTAGAAATAAATTGTTGATCGTTGGTTAGACATTTAGAAAAGCTGGAGTTCGAGCCGCCGCGGGACCCCGACCAGCAGAAGCTGGAGATGATAGCGGCCACGGAGCACGAGCACTACAAGTACATCCATCCTGACGACTTGAAGCGGATACAGTATTACTTGACTGTCGTGAGTAATAACACAATATAGAGAGACTAGCAGTAGTAAAACAGTAGTAGATGTGTGCGTGATTGACAAGAGTTTTGCTACTGTTAGTCTCTCTATATTGTGATAATACACTTCACTATCATATTTAGGACAGCTACAGCTACAGAATAATTTTACGTTCAAATAAGTTATCTGTAGAGGTTTTTGCTATTCTGTTTAAATTGCAAGTTGTGTAAGCATTACATTAGAGATCTTTTTAGGCGTATTAGGGGTATCTAACCCTTATAAGTGCAAAAGGGTCCCACTTCACACATCCTTACGATGTAAATTAGCTATATAGTGGCTGAATAGTAAACCCATTGATGACAATTGGTGAAGAATTTAGTTGGTGTTCCACAGGCGCTATCAGACAAGCACCTGCCGGATTTCCCGCAGCACCTGTACCGGCGCGCCAAGCAGGTGGTCGACAAGCAGACGGCGGAGATCAAGCGGCGGCTCATGATCCTCACCTACCAGGCCTGCGTGCGGCAGAGCGAGGCCGATATCAAGGAGTTCTTCGTTATGGCCATGAGGAGGTGCTTCGGTTATTATATCATAGTTACTATAGGCTTCTTGACTATAAGACTGTTTTACCGCTGACATATAGAAAGTTATGCAGGGATTTTAAGTGTCTCAAAAAGTGACAAATAAGAACTGAAATTTTTACACCGGCTCGAAGGACCAAACCGGCTCTATCGCATTAGAAATCTTATTCATGCGTTTGGGTGTTCTTTACCTAATGTCAATATGTATGGCTAATAGTTAAAAGTATTTCCATGAAAAGATTTTTGAATAAAAAAAGTTTTACGTACGTACGCAGATGCCTCCTATCATACATCCTGGAGGACCCGATGGAGTGCGCGCGCCTGCGCATAGCGTTCCTGCCGCCGCTGTGGCCGTCGCACGTGGTGCGTGCGCCCGTGCCCTGGCACACCGACTGCGTGCGCGCGCGCCAGGCCATGGCCTACAGATACTACGAGGGGAACCCCATCCTCATCGAGATCAGGAACATGTGGCAGGACAAGTAAGTGAACGGATAGAATTCTAGTAGGCTATTGATATTCATTTATGGAAATCTGTTATGTAGGTGATGTAGGAAATTTGGTTTATTTGGAAATTTCACCGTGGTACCCGGATGTCCGTGGCATCATATACTCCATATCACGTCACGCCTCCAGATTTCAATCATCACTTTTTGGTTTCATATTGAATTCTGACTTTCTTACTGAAGATTTTGCTGGATAACACAATATTATATGCGCATGTCTATCTACTAATACACGTCCTTAGGTACCAGAACATGTTGATCTGCGACATGAACAAGCTGGAGGAGGAGAGCCCGCTGCCGCTGTACCCGGCCGAGTTCACGGAGCGGCTGAGCCGGCTGTGCGCCGAGACCCGCGCCGCGCTCGTCGACGACTGGCTGGTGGACGTGGCCGACACCATGATCAAGATGCGCCAGCACTGGGCCGTCTACGTCGGGAAGGCCAAGAAGGCCAGCACTTTCCAGGTCGAGCAGTTCTTTGGGTGAGTCGGGCGGCTACATTGTGACCTTTGTAGTTGACGGCTTCGCAGACGATGTAACCGCATCTCGATTAAACTGTTAATACAAACTTGTTCTCTAAATTGTATCTTTAACGCTATTTTTATTATTAAACTTGGCGTCAATAACATAGGATAATATTAAACTGTATGAAATCTGTCTAATTCCATTGATTGTTTTTAGATGTATTCACGGACTGATGTCGAAACAAATAAGAGATCTAGTGGAGCGCAGCGTAACGCATTTTGCAAAATACTTCTCGTATTATTCCGTAAGTGGTCAATAAAATTTTACCCCCTACTAATTTATTTAACCTTGCCAGCTGTAGATGAGATGCTCCCTACAGATTATATTGACGTGACTATATTTTTAAAGACCTAGCAGGAAAGAATTACCATTAGTCATGAGACATATCAGGCTGTTATGTAAGTATGAAGCGTTGGTGCAGGAGGGGAACAAGTACGGCAAGGAGTACCGCGACTACCGGTTCATCAAGCGACCGCTGCTGCGGCTGAAGGTGGTGGGGCAGGCCGGCAGCACCACCATCAACTTCGAGCCCACGCTCGAGCAGATGCGCGTGCTCATCGTCAGGTGGTTCCACACCATCATCAACGTCAACTACCAGCTGCCCAGCATCGATGCTATGATGTATCCAGGTAACGAAACTTTAGGAAAGTCTTACACCTGTGTTACAAACATTTAATGCCGCACCACATACAAAGTTTGATACACAGACGCGTCAAACAGTTATACACAAATGTTAGAGGGAAGGTTCTGTTAACAGAATATCGAAGGAGTCTATAGTTTGGCACTAGTTTTGGTCGAATTTTGACCGAGTCTACGGAGGCCACACGTCTCGTTATTGTAATTAAATATTTGTTAGGCGTGTCCCGGCCCCAGCCGTACTTGACGGCGGTGTACCCGGACGAGGGGTACATGACGGACATCGTGAACGCCAGCACGCGCCACTTCCTGGCCAACCGCTCCGGGCCCGTCAGCTTCCTCACCAGATACGAGGACTACTTCTACTTGCTAGATGGCACCGCATACGATGACCTGCTCAAGTTCTTCGGGACCGAGCCTGCTCCTTACTTGAAGGTGACGTTGTAATCAATTTAATGGTGCCGCAGACAACTTGCTACATTTATCAGCCATGTTCGTCTATTGACTTTAAATTTAGTCGGTAGGCCTTTAAGAGTAGCTATAGACGGACCGTTTCGTGCGGTCCGACCGTCATCCGCGAACCGCTTAAAGTAGCTATACAATCGCGACTGTTCAAAGCGGGCCGTCTAGCTTGCTTTAGACTAACTCGGACAGAATAAAGCGTCCTTCGAAGCACGACGGAAGTGACGAAGGAGGACTTCCCGCTTGCGGTAATCCATATCTCCGTCGTGTAGGACTTCTCGGCTCGCATCTACATGTACGAGGAGCTGCGCGACGAGATCCTGTTCCTGCGGCGCGACATCCCGCTCAACATGGTGATGCTGGACTGCGGGCCCATCAACGACACGCTGTGGGACATCGTCAACGGTCTGCGCCAGTACATTGTCGACCACTTCATCATGGTCAATAGGAAATGGAATCGTGCGTGAGTGATCGGTCGTAACATAAAAACATTTTAACACTTCCAACTTTACCGAGTTCCAGGTTATTGATACGTAACAATTAAAATCGTCATCGAATTAAAATTATTTCTGTTACGTGTCGACGGGGACGCAGGATCTGCAACGTGTACGAGGAGATGGCGGCGCGCTCGTCCGAGAGCCCCGAGACCACGGCGCAGCTGGTGGAGCTGCTGGGCTACATCCAGGACTGCCGCGACTGCGCCATGTTCGACCTGCGCGAGAAATCGCGCACCACCGCCGAGTACGTGCTCTTCCTCATGGAGCACGCGCATCTGCACTGTAAGTCCAAACCATACCCGTGGGATGCTTTTAAACAACCATCATTTACGGCAGACAGACGAGGTATGGTCGAGACCCCTTAATCCAACGTTTCATGTATGTGCAGTCGAGGACGTGAATCTGAACACGCGCGTATTCCTGTGGCCGCTCGACATGGAGGAGTCGATCGATCTGACGCTGAAGACGCTGTACACCAAGAAGTCGATGGCGGAGGACAAGCTGCGCAGCCGCAAGGTGCTGTTCGAGGAGAAGCTGAAGCGGCACGAGAAGGACCTGGAACTGTTCCGCCGGTTCGACCCGCCGCTGCTCAACCTGGACCTGCTGCGAGATGTCGTCGGGAAGGTCGACGAGATCTTCAACAACCTTACCGTGAGTCAGCTTCTTGGGTCAAAGTTATCGTTGTTATTATTACCATTATTCTCAACGATATTAAACCTAATTAGTGTCAAATTTAAGTATGACCTACAAATTATGTTTAATGAACATATAGGTGGCACCCGATATTGACATGTTGACGTATGATGTGCGTACAGAAAATCAGCTTACCGATTTATTCACGAAACAGGAGGACAAGTACGAAGCGGAGGACATAATCAATGAGGAGACGTTGCTGGACCAGGAGGTGTCGGTGTTCTTCAGCCTGCAGACCATGCTCAACGGCATCGACCCCTTCCACAAGCTGTGGCACACCGCCTTCGACTTCTACGACGGCTACGAGAAATGGTCACTACCACTCATCATAATGATGCCACTCAACTTTTTTTATTTCATTCTATTCTACTACAACATTTTGATAATTTGTTGACTTGTTTTAAAGTCAAACCTCCAGTTCTTTGCCAAAAGCCATGGTTTTATTAGTCACAATTTGCACCGCATTTTAGTGGCTGAGTAGTTATGTTTATTCGATGCAGATTTTTTTCTGGCGCTGTAAAAGGTAATCGATGATCAGGTACCACGGTCCATTCCTGGGCCTGGACGCGGAGCAGATCTCGGAGGACGTGGAGGCGTGGTGGAAGCTGCTGTACAAGCTGGGCAAGCAGATGTTCGAGTACCCCGGCGCCAAGCGCATCGCCGACATGGTGCGCAACAAGCTGGAGAAGTTCAAGGTCCTGCTGCCGGTGCTCTGCGCCATCAGCAACAAGGTCAGTATTAAAACACTGATGCTCTCTATCAAGTTATTTTAAACGAGAATAGTTAAGTAATTTAGTTTGTATATAAATTGTGTTACATGTCCTTTAAAATTTAGCCTAAACGCCCCACTTAATAACTGCAAAAACAGGCCAAGTTAAATAGATTTCGGCTGCGTCTGAATACGCATAACAAAAATGTTCTCTTTTGTGCAGGGCATGCGAGACCGGCACTGGGCCAAGATCAGCGACCTGGCGGGTGTGGAGGTGGTACACGGGCCCGAGGCCACGCTGGCCGACATGGTGGAGCAAGGCATCCACGTGTTCGCCTCGCAACTTGAGGAGATCGAGCAGTACGCCTCCAAGGAGTACGCGCTGGAGAAGGCGCTCGTCAAGATGAAGGAAGAATGGATCGGTGTCAAGTTCGAGGTCATGCCGTACAGGTAAGCTAGCTGGTGTGATATTGACATAAATCAGTCAGCAACTGCAGGTATGGTCGGTAAAGAAGTGTGAACGCTAGTTGCAGAAAAAGGTGGAACTGTCCATCAAAGTCGTTGTATCCGGTTATTATTGTTAGATAGCTATTGTTATAGCAGCATATCGTGCGTGCAGCGTGCAAAATTATGGCTTTTATAACACGGACTTTGTGGCAATCAATGGGCTATAGCTAAAGGAATGTGCCAGGGACACGGGTGTGGGCATCCTGACGGGCCTGGACGACGTGCAGCAGCAGCTGGACGACCACATCCTCAAGTCGCAGACCATGCGCGGCTCGCCCTACGTGAAGGCCTTCGAGGCCGACATGGTGGCCTGGGAGGAGAAACTTATCAGCATGCAGGATATCCTGGACCAGTGGCTGCAGGTAACTGACACGTAGTATAGTAGAGAGTGCTTTAAATTGACAAAAATTTTAATAAGGACTTAATGCTTTATTTACGAATGAAATGCGTCGTATTTTATTGGTATTCTCTTAGGTGAATACATATTGAGGAATAACTTTGTCATCCAGTGCCAAGCGACCTGGATGTACCTGGAGCCGATCTTCTCGTCGGAGGACATCATGCGGCAGATGCCGACGGAGGCGCGCAACTTCCGCGACGTGGACAAGGAGTGGCGCACCATCATGGCGGCCACACACAAGGACCCCATGGTCCTCACGGCCACCGACTACCCCTCGCTGCTCAAGAAGCTGCGCTACAACAACGCCTTGCTGGATGACATCCAGAGAGGACTGAATGACTACTTGGAGAAGAAGAGACTGTTCTTCCCCAGGTCGGTATTTTATTTCCTTACTTACTTTTCTGTTTTAGAAGTTTCTAGCAGGAACTATGCATTAAAATTCTTTTAGGAAGAAGTCTCTAGAATTTACTACTTTCGGTAATCAAGCAACGTATATGATTATCCTTCGTCGTAGATTCTTCTTCCTGTCGAATGACGAGCTGCTGGAGATCCTGTCGGAGACCAAGGATCCGATGAAGGTGCAGCCTCACCTCAAGAAGTGCTTCGAGGGGATCTACACTCTGGAGTTCAACAACAACAAGGAGATCGTGGGCATGGCCTCCGCCGAGGGTGAGGTCGTCGCTCTCTCGTCGAGCATCCAGCCGGCTGACGCTAAGGTAATATACATACGAATAAATAGTCCTACTCAAAAAAAATAGTTTGGTCATTAATTTGATTTCATCAGTTGATTGAAGGAAAACATCCTGTGGAAACGTGTACACCTAAAAGCTCTCCATAAAGTAGTATGTAAAGTGTACCACCAATCCGCCAGCATTGTTGACTATGGTCTGTACTATGACCGGAGCTCTGAAACGGGGCAGGTTTGGGTCGCTATGATTATGATCACTAAAACTTTGTGAATGTCGGTTACTTGGTGCGTAGGGCATGGTGGAGCGCTGGCTGCAGCAGCTGGAGCACCAGATGATGGTGAGCCTGCGCGACGTGGCGTCGGAGGCGGTGACGGCCTACCCGCTGACGGAGCGCGAGGAGTGGGTGCTCATCTGGCCCGGACAGATCGTGCAGGCCGGCTCCTGCATACAGTACACCACTGAGGTTGGCATGTTTAACAGATCGTTATAGTCACTGTGGCTCGAAAGAACTTTGCTCTTTTTATAAATAATAATTAACCCAGACGTTTGGGCGACATTGATGTTTTTACTGAGTTTTTTTTTGTCACTTATGAAATTGATCGAAATTCCGCTGACCCTTGAACCATTTCGGGCTCTCGCCGGAGTTGCCTGAGCGGCTCGCTACACTGATCCAGTTTAATCGTTTTTTTAAATGGCAATGTGATATGATCAGGCGATCGAGGCGATCCAGTCGACGAGCCTGCCGGATCTGATCGACCGCAGCACGGCGCAGATCACGGGACTAGTGTACCTGGTACAGGGTGACCTCGACCCTGGCAACCGGATCACCGTTGAGGCGCTCATCGTGCTCGACGTACACGGTTAGGATTGTTGCCACCCAGACACCACATTTAAATTGTTATAAAACGTGGTTTGCTTGAGCGGTTCTGAGACAATAGTTCACATTCATAAGGACATATTTTTTTTTTATTTATATTTTGTTATCGAGCAATAAATAGCGAGGTATGAAGGTATGAGGAAAAACAATAAACAATACGTCACCGGACGAACACACTCGTATTTCTTCAAGGGCTTATATTTACATTCGGCAAATGGTTATTAGAAAATAATGATCGAGTATCAATTGAGATTTCTAACAGACGTAATTCATTTAAACATTAGGTTAGATTAGAAAATTGTACAATGAGATTGATAGAAAGCCGTTGTCAGGCCGCTCGATCCTGGAGGAGATGGAGCAGCGCAAGGTGCGCGAGATCACGGACTTCAACTGGATCTCCCAGCTGCGGTACTACTGGCGCGGAGACCGCATCACGTGCTCCATGATCACCACCGACGTGGACTACGGCTTCGAGTACCTCGGGAACACCGGCCGCCTCGTCGCCACGCCGCTCACTGACCGCTGCTACAGGTCTGCTGCACCATCGTGCTACACAGAGCTTCTTTCTCAGCTACACGGCCGTTTTGCTTTAGATAAATACATCGCTGCAAAAATCTGCCGACGTGTTAGATGACAATATTGGACCTCGCATCCTACTTCCTACTAATATAATAAATGTGAAAGTTTGTAAAGATGTTTGGATATTTGGATGTTTGGATATTTGGATGTTTGTCCCTCCTTCACGCTCTAACCGTTAGACGGATTAATCTGAAACTTGGCACACAGATAGTTTGCATCCGGGAATAGGACATAGGATATATTTTATCCCGATTTTAGGTTCCTTTAGGATGAATCCAATATTTTTTTTAACTACTTTTCTGCGGGCAAAGCCGCGGGCGACGTCTAGTTGGAAATAAAACACCAACTACTGATTTTTAACGTATCCTTGTTTTTTGAAACAATTATATCAATAGGCTTCTAATCCTAGTCTATAATGTAAATGACAA
Source organism: Lerema accius (assembly GCA_001278395.1). NCBI lineage: Eukaryota > Metazoa > Arthropoda > Insecta > Lepidoptera > Hesperiidae > Lerema > Lerema accius. The sequence goes on from LGAG01000229.1 coordinate 427,148, forward strand.
TGAAAATTCTCCTTATGGTATACCTACAACAACATAGGGTCCCTATATGCCGCACATTCCCCCAGAACGCTGATGAGCGCGCTGAAGCTGAACCTGGGCGGCGCGCCGGAGGGCCCGGCCGGCACGGGCAAGACGGAGACCACCAAGGACCTGGCCAAGGCCGTGGCCAAGAAGTGCGTCGTCTTCAACTGCTCCGACGGCCTCGACTACAAGGCGCTCGGGAAGTTCTTCAAGGTACCTTTATATGATTTTAAGATAGCAAACGAGCTGACAGTGCCACCTACCCCTGCCGCCCATGGACGTCGTAACAAACTTCAAATAGTTCTAAAGGGGGACTGACAGTTGGTTATTAGGTCCTGTTACTTAGTTAGGTCCTATTAATATTATTATGTTAATGAGGATATTAGTTGTAGTTAATTCGTTAGTGTGGGGACCATGGAAGTTAGTACTATTAGTACAAGTTAGTCCTGTTAGTAAATGATAGTAGTCCGGATAGTAATCGTTAGTATATGTCCCACTCGAAGTTCGTCATAAGATGCGTTGCTACCCCTGAGGACTAAGATGGTTGCCTCTTTTATAGTGTACTCTGGCACTCAAGTCTCCAGCCGGATCGTGCCTCAACTAAAATAATAACTAAAACACCAAAAGCACTGACCCCTGTTTTCTGTCGTGGCCAGGGCCTGGCTCAGTCCGGCGCGTGGGCGTGCTTCGACGAGTTCAACCGCATCGAGCTGGAGGTGCTGTCGGTGGTCGCGCAGCAGATCCTGTCCATCCAGCTCGCCATCTTGCGCCGCGAGAAGCGGTTCATCTTCGAGGGCACCGAGATCAGCCTCAACCCAACTTGCTCCGTCTTCATCACAATGAATCCTGGGTGAGTTGAACACATGGTGACACAAGATTTCATGTCATATTTTGAATGTGACCCCCTTTCTATTATTGAACTTTTAGTAGTATTGAAGAATTAAATGTGTGTTATGTGTGGTTAACTTACTTAAGGTGTTCTTCTTTTTAGTTTACTTTAATTGTAATAAAACGCTTATCAAGTTCGAAAAAAATATGGTTACCTTGGTTAGACTCAATGTGCCATGACAAGATGAAAACTTTTAAACATAAAGAGTATATGGACAGGTATGTAAGTAACCATAAAACACGGTCGCTTTGTGCTAATAGTATAATTTGTTTGCAGTTACGCGGGCCGCACGGAGCTGCCCGACAACCTGAAGGTGTTGTTCCGCACGGTGGCCATGATGGTGCCGGACTACGCCATGATCGGGGAGATTACGCTCTACTCCAACGGCTTCGTCTGCGCTGGACCGTAAATATTACATCTTATTTCATATTGTCTAAGTTAGACTTGGATGTGCTACTTCCGAGAGTTAACTAAAAAATAAAAAATATTGTACAGTCAAATCGATCCATATAATAGCACCTTTAGTGGTTAAAATATGTGCCGAGGATTTTCTTTTGCTCTTTCTTTGAATTTATTAATACAGAACTTAGGGCCTTTACATATTATGATGATTAACGGAAGCCTAGGTTTTTGATATGAGTTTACGTTATCGTATTAACACTTGTGTTGCTTTAAAAGTTACTGTGTATAGGCCTTAAATTCAATTCAAATCATTTATTTCGTCTTAGGAACTAATAGCTCACTTAACGAAGCTAAGTACACAAAATATATGAAGCAATTGATTGTCAGTCTGGCGCGCAAGATCGTGCAAGCTTACAAGCTGTGTTCGGAGCAGCTGTCGTCGCAGAACCACTACGACTACGGCATGCGCGCCGTCAAGTCCGTGCTGCTGGCGTCGGGCGCGCTCAAGAAGAACTACCCCGAGAAGGATGAGGCGCAGCTAGTACTGCGGGCCATCATTGACGTCAACATGCCCAAGTTTCTGTCGCAGGTATAAAGGGTTAATAGACGAAGTAACTAACGGTTAACTGTCAGTTGATTTTGTTTGGTTAGCTTATTGTGTTAGGGTCTCAAGAAATATTTTTTAATTTATCCAATCTTGATATTGACCAAATACGATGCTGCATGACAAACTTGTATAGCGAACAAATAGCTTAAAGTTTTTTTTATACTAATTGTAATTAAATATAACATGTGAATATGTGATGAAATCTGTGTATTCACACTATTACGTTATATGAGAATTTATGAAGGGGACGGCGCGTACGCAGTCCCCACTACCAAAAATTACGCGTCCGAGTTACCCACATTAGGGGTAATCGCAGGGGTCAACCTAGCCGGAGTGCAATGGGAAGGCCTCGCCCTGGGGGAACCGCCTTCCTGATCACGGTGTCCCCTACGCCAGGTAAGTATGAGTTGCCAACCGCGACTCGCCGTACTTGTACAACGGCCGAGAACTCTCAACACCGTGATTTACAAATTCCGAATGGAGTTTATACCGCCACCTGGTGACCCATTTTGGCAGCTTGAAACTACTACTGGCGCCATCTACTTAACAACCTACACTGTAGTGTTTAAACAACTCTATAATACTGTTTTCGGTATAGTGCACAATTAATTAGTATACACAATTACTACTATGTAACTTGATGTCTATACTGTTATCAAATAATGAAAAAGGAAGACATGAGTTTAACTAAATGTGAATGTAAATAGATTTTATGAACAATATGATGCATCCTGGACAAACTAAATATTATGTAGTTATTATTTTCACTATTCTGCAAGGGGTCGAAAATATGTGAGTTTACCCTATATTAATGAAATTAATCGCTCTATAAAATAGTCTTTCAAAGTTTAAGATACAAACAATAACGAAGGTTATAAATTAAAGAAAATATCAATTAAAAAACAGCAAATACAATGCTAATATACAATCAAGAACAATTAAATAAAAAGCAAAAAGCCAACATCACGCGGTGTTCCCAGGCGGTCACCCATCCAAGTACTGAACGCGCCCGACGTTGCTTAACTTCGGTGATCGGACGAGAACCGGTGTATTCAACGTGGTATGGACGTTGGCGACAGAGGAGTCAAACAACACAATGACATCTTAAAAACAGTCCAAATTAAAAATAAGAATTACTTAAAAAAACATTTTAAAAAACAGCAAATACAATGCTAATATACAATCAAGAACAATTAAGTAAAAAGCAAAAAGCCAACATCACGCGGTGTTCCCAGGCGGTCACCCATCCAAGTACTGAACGCGCCCGACGTTGCTTAACTTCGGTGATCGGACGAGAACCGGTGTATTCAACGTGGTATGGACGTTGGCGATAGAATAGCTAAATAACACACTCACAATTAATTATTAATTGATAAAGTACAAAATATAAACAAGAAAAACTACAAATAAAAAAAAAAATAAGAATCATGTGAATTGTTTTGAATGAAGAAAACCACACCAACATTTTATTTTTGTAGTAACACAAGTAAAATTAAAAACAGAAGTAACTTTTTTACAAATAATAATATGTATTGCAACACGTAGAATTACTTTCATAATTATAGTAGTATGTTATAATAATATTTTTTCAGATCTCTTTAATCTAATGGATTAGGTACCTCAATCCTCCTTGTTTTTAACGAATAAGCTTTTTTAATACACAAGGTTAAACCACTGGTTTCCAATCGTTTTACAGTTAAATTAAATTAAATACACACCAACATGTTATTTTTATGGCACAATATTTTTTTGTACAAATTATTTTTATGGCAAATTTAAAAAATCTTTCTTTTCACTTATTCCTTATGTTGCTATTCTACATTTGTAATGTTAAAGCGACATCTAGTAAATTACACAGAAATTATTTAGAAAACTTAGTACAATACCACGGAACACTTTTTTGTACGGAATGTAGTCTGTAGTGTAGTGTCTCAAAAACTATACTAGATGTCATTATTGATATATACAAGGAACTATAGTCTGTACAAAACACAAACAAATACATCTTTTATTTGCTTTTTTTTATATTAGTCTGATTTTTACTCACAGAATATCAAGTTTTTTCATTTTATTTCATACCATACCACGTATTTTTTGGTACCGAAAATACTCCTTTAATGTTATTTAGTTTTTACCTTTGTGGTACTACAAAAAATGAAATTTGGTATGCATTTTCTTTCAAAAAATTTTAAAATGTTTTTTTAAGTCATTCTTATTTTTAAATTGTACTGTTTTTAAGATGTCATTGTGTTATTTGACTGTTCTATCGCCAACGTCCATACCACGTTGAATACACCGGTTCTCGTCCGATCACCGAAGTTAAGCAACGTCGGGCGCGTTCAGTACTTGGATGGGTGACCGCCTGGGAACACCGCGTGATGTTGGCTTTTTGCTTTCATTTATTACTTAATATTTTTTTATACTGAAATTACATGTTATTAAATTTTACCTTTGTGGTACTACAAAAAATGAAATTTGGTATGCATTTTCTTCCAAAAAATTAATGTTTTTTTAAGTCTTTCTTATTTTTAAATTGTACTGTTTTTAAGATGTCATTGTGTTGTTTGACTACTCTATCGCCAACGTCCATACCACGTTGAATACACCGGTTCTCGTCCGATCACCGAAGTTAAGCAACGTCGGGCGCGGTCAGTACTTGGATGGGTGACCGCCTGGGAA
>LGAG01000229.1:438979-464207 GCA_001278395.1 Lerema accius
CAGCGCGGTGGACTATGGCCTGTACTGCTCACCCTGTGAAAGAAAACCCGAGCCCAGCAGTGGGACGGTTGCGAAAATGTGGTATCGTTCAGGTGCTGGACCTGGAAGACATGGCGGTGAAGATGGAGTACTACCTGGAGGAGTACAACGTGGTGTCGTCGTCGCCGATGGCGCTCGTCATGTTCCGGTACGCGCTCGACCACATCTCGCGCTGCACGCGCGTGCTGCTGCAGGACAACGGTCAGTCGCCACTCGTTATTACGGTTACTTGCTTTGTAGTAGGGTTCCTGTTTGTAAAATTGTTGCGAGGTGAAACCTGATGTGACTGAAATGCTGCATTTCATCTACATGTCAAAACCTCCTACGATGGTAGCGAAGTGGTTAATGGGCAACATTTTCAAAGTCTGTGTTCCACATTGAATCATAATTGTTATGTATTGAAATAAAAGTTCCATGTTCATCCCAGGCAACTTGCTACTGGTCGGCGTGGGCGGCAGCGGCCGCAGTAGCGCCGTCAAGCTGGCGGCCAGCATATTGGAAATGAACGTTATACAGGTGACCATAGGGCTCAATTTGTCTTGACACTAGTTGAATCTATATGACACTGCACAATACACAATGACCAAAGTATAGCATACTATCCATTGTTTACAATAGCGTGTGTGTGTCATCAGATCGAGATCTCCCGCGTGTACGGGCAGAACGAGTGGCGCGACGACATCCGCAAGATGCTGATGAAGGCCGGCATCATCGGCAAGCCGCTCGTCTTTCTCTTCGCTGACAACCAGGTCTCCGCGGCTTGACTACTTACATTCTTAGAACGCGACATGAGATACTTACTGCTTATGCAAGGTTGTGGTTTAGTAGGATATTGTTGACGATGGTGACCATGTGTTTGTTTGTATAGATAATGTATGAAGGCATGGTGGAAGACATCAACATGCTGCTGAACACGGGCGACATCCCCAACCTGTACGGCATGGACGAGAAGGTGGAGATCTTGGACAAGATGCAGGCCGCCGTCAGGGAAGCGGTCAGTATCACGCACATTTGTGGCCTCAGGTGGCCTCTGAGTATATAAGAACATCTCTGATCCGAGCCCAACGGTTCAGTTATGTTTACAGTTCATAAAAGAGCAAAGTAGGACTAAAGAATATTTCACTCATAACTATTTTTTTATTCATCCCATATAACTGTTTTTAAATAGAAGGAGCTTAAAATATTTCTGACTGAAACACTCGAGCGGTCTCAATGAAATTGTGTATTGTCAAAAACAAATGTCGTGATGTAGGGCAAGAAAATCGAGACGACGCCGCTGGCGATGTTCGGGTTCTACGTGGAGCGGGTGAAGGCCAACCTGCGCATCGTGCTCGCCATGTCGCCCATCGGGGACTCCTTCCGCAACCGACTGCGCATGTTCCCCTCGCTCATCAACTGCTGCACCATCGATTGGTACACACACACACACACACACACAAACAAATATATATATATATATGTACATAGTAGTTTCAGTTTTACAGCTTTTATTTTAGTGTTAAGTATGGGCTGAATTTTCAAGCGTCGTTTTATGATGCAAATCGACTTTTGAAATAGCGTTCTTAGCCTGATATCGGTGATAATTAAGTTGATACAATTACACTTAACGCTAAGCGACTTGCAGCCTTAAATTAACTGATCTTAGCTACGAAGCAGAAAGACACTCACATTATTTTAGAGACATTATCTAAATATAATTAAAATAAGCAGGTCTACTCCCCCTGTTTAGGTTCACAGCGTGGCCTCCCGAGGCGCTGGAGCGCGTGGCCTCCATGTTCATTTCCAAGATGCAGAACGTGGAGGAGCACTTGTGCGAGGCGTGCGTCGAGATGTGCCAGCTGTTCCACATGAGCGTGGTGCGGCTCAGTGACCGGTGAGCATTGAAACACCCTGTAGGAGACAAATATATGTAGTATTTTAAAGCCATCGGAATGCTCAAAAAATATGGTTAACTCTTTGAACTCTGTGTTACTTATAAAGTGTTGAAAGCCAGGGACTATTTTTACAAAAAGTTACATAATGCCAGTAGTCAGAAAATGCGTTAAGTGACGGGCATATACTACGATCTGCCCCGCAGCTTAGTTTGAGCCCTATCTAATGTAAGTGTTATGCTATCACATTGTAATGTATTACAGGTTCTATTCAGAACAAAGGCGTAAAGTGTACGTTACGCCGACAAGTTACTTGGAACTGATCAAGGCGTTCCAGAACTTGTACGCTTTGAAAGTCGACCAGATCACGAAGGCGAGGATTCGGTACGTACGATTGTGGACTGCGGTATGAGATAACTAGAACATCTTCATAAATGTGTTCTCAACCTACAGAAAGGAACTCATAATTTTTTTATTCATTTTAATAAAGGTTTCATCCTCGTGCTAAAGTTTAGCACATTCACTGTCGTAATATTTCTCTCGGGCTGGGTATTCAACTCAAATTATGTACTCTCGCTTCGCAGTCACTAGGTCAATAACTAGGGTACAGAGTTTTATCAAGACATGATCAAAGACTTCTTGTTAAGATTTGTTGCCACCTTTGTCCAGGTACGAGACAGGGCTGGAGCAGCTGGACTTCGCGGCGGGACAGGTGGCCGTGATGCAGCAGAACCTGCGAGACCTGCAGCCGCTGCTGGTGGAGACCTCCGACAAGACCGAGAAGCTCATGATCAAGATCGAGCAGGACACTGTCGTTGTTGAAAAGCAGAAGGAGGTGAGGATGTGCTGATTGGCTACTGGTGTAGAATGCTAGGGCCGGGAATTAGTAGTCAATCCAGGTGTCGGAAGTTTTAATGCATTCTAAAGGCGTTTGACATAATTTAACGTCTTATCTTATTAAATAAATCGTTAGCGGGCTTAACGTACCCTCGGTGATATAAAAGTATTCAAGAAATATCCGCGTCTAAGTATCACCAAATCACTAACTAGGTAAGATTGTATAAAAAATGTTGTGATCGTTGAAAACGCTTAGTTACACTTTCTGACACGTTCGTCGGGTGTACGCAGATAGTGGGGGCGGACGAGGCGCTGGCCAACGAGGCGGCGGCGGCGGCGCAGGCCATCAAGGACGACTGCGAGTCCGACCTGGCCGAGGCCGTGCCCGCGCTGGAGGCGGCGCTCAACGCGCTCAACACGCTCAAGCCGGCCGACATCACGCTCGTCAAGTCCATGAAGAACCCGCCCGCCGGCGTCAAGCTCGTCATGGAGGCCGTCTGCGTCATGAAGGGGATCAAGGGGGACCGGAAGATGGATGCTAATGGTGTGTTGGTGGATACCTCTGAAGATTTTTCTCTGTCTGCTTATCAGTCTTCCTGTTTGTTTATCTGTATGCTTATCTGTCTATCCCTTTGTTTATTCCAGCTGTCCGTCTATCCAATAGAATAACTTGTCAGTAGGTATTCGACTGGTATTGGATTTTTATTGGATTATTTACACGCATTGAACTCTGTGTCTTCTAACTCAACTAAACTAAATTTTACTACGTTATGTAATAGGTAAACCCTTCGAAGATTACTGGGGACCGTCACAAAAGATGCTCGGAGACATGAAGTTCCTGGAGAGTCTCAAGAATTACGACAAGGACAACATTCCTCCCGCCATCATGAAGAAGATTAGAGACAAGTAGGGGTTTAGATTTATCATAATCTCGTGCATCGTTATTATTCACTATTCACTTTTAAAACTCAATTAAAGACTTAGTTCCGTTGTCATTGATACCGTTAATTTAGGATTCTGTTGCAATATACTGTGTCCTTCAAATAAGTATATATTATCCGTTTGTGCCCTTTACAGGTATATCCCGGACCGCGAGTTCGACCCGGTGGTGATCGCCAAGGTGTCGTCTGCGTGTGAGGGGCTGTGCCGCTGGGTGCGCGCGATGGACGTCTATGACCGCGTCATCAAGGTGAACTCTTGCTGATTTTACGATAATTTGATTGAATGCTATAAGTCCCTATAAAATAAATTTGTCACACTTGGCATTTAATTATTATTGACATTGGAAAAAATTTGCATTGTTTTTGTGCTGCAATTTTGGTTTCTCATAATTGACGTTTACATATGGTTGAGATTTGTTTGTTGACGTAGGTAATATGATGAGTATGGTGTCCTTGAAGTGTGTATTATAACGAGTACGGTGTGTTGTCAGGTAGTGGCGCCGAAGAAGGCGGCGCTGGCGGATGCCGAGGCCGAGCTGCAGATGCAGATGAACACGCTCAATGAGAAGCGAGCTCAGCTGCAGAGTGTGCTCGACAAATTGCAGGTTAATAACCATTGCTACATGTTTACTCTGCCTTAGGTTGCAGTTCTATTAACGGCTAAACTAAATAAATATTGCGTTAAAAATGTCACTACGCAGGAGTAGCAACTAGTTTACTGTCAAAACTTAATAATATGACAAAAATTATTATTCCAAACTAACGTACTAACCTGAATCTAAAATTTGTAAAAATGAGAACGTGGCTAAGTTCTATTGAAAGATACTATCTTACACGGACCACCTGACATTCGTCTAACGGACAAAGTGGCTTAGGAACGCATTTACTAACCCATTGGAACCCGGCAGGCTCTCAACGACGAGTTCGCCGGCATGACCCGCAAGAAGAAGGGTCTGGAGGACGAGATCGACCTGTGCTCCACCAAGCTGTCGCGAGCCGAGCAGCTGATCGGCGGGCTCGGCGGGGAGAAGGCGCGCTGGACCGAGCTGGCGCGACAGCTGTCCGAGCTGCTCGGGAATATCATTGGTACTGTGACACAGCTTGGCTTGTGCCGATCCTGAGAGACCTAGGTTAAGCAACTGCGTTTGCAGTTAAGAAATGGATGAGTAACCTTTTTGTTAAAATTCCGTGAACGCTTTTCTGCTTCAGAGGTTAAGTTTAGCTGTGTTAGAGGCTTTCGGTTGGTGTAAAAACTGCCAATACTTGAGTTGTCCATCAACCTCTCCGCCAATCCGCACATTGGCAGCATGGTTGAGTTTGTATTGGGTTTCTTCGATTAGGATGAAAGACCGCGTTCAATAATGGACTATTAATGGGTTGAGAGCGTATCATTTTTAACCATCGAGCGTGACTTTTTTAACCAGATTTACAAACCAACGTGCTAAAGTTTAACGTGCTTTTTAAGCCATCGTCCTTTAACATTTCTCATCATATTGTACTCTCTAACAAAACATTGTGCTGTTAGGTGACGTGTTGCTAGCGGCTGGGNNCCTCGGGCCCTACACCGTCAACTACCGTCGCGAGATCATCCAGATGTGGAACGAACGGACGCGTGCGCTCGGTACGTTTCATTTCCCTTATCATTGCCATGGACAATCACCGCCGGCAGCTTAAAGTGGGCAAATCATACAATCGCAGACGTTGATGACTTCGAGCTGCTCGTCTTGGCAGTATTTGTTGCGGAAGCTAAGTTATTAAACTAGGTAAAAAATATATTAGTGTTGAACTTTTGAAAAATTCTCAGAGGGGATTTTTTTTTTAATACGGTGGCAATATTACCATGCGTGAAGGCCTTTCAAGGGTTCTTGGGTTCGTTTCCTAGTGAAGCAGAAAGGTAACTTCAAACTTTTGGTCTCGGTCTGAGTGCGTTTATTGTCTACGACATCCACGACACAGGAAATCGTAGCGCTATGAGTGTGTAGCGTTAGTTAAACTCGGTCGTGGTGGTGTCCAGATATCCCGTGCTCGGAGTCGTTCAGCCTGATCACGACGCTGGGCGAGCCGGTGGTGATCCGCGCGTGGAACATCGCGGGGCTGCCCGTCGACGCCTTCTCCATCGAGAATGGCATCATCGTGGAGAAGTCGCGCCGCTGGCCGCTCATGATCGACCCGCAGGGTAACGCCCCCTTACCTACTACATGTCACCACATATAATTACCTTAATAAGGTATTGGTATTGGAGATGTGTTTGACCAGCAAGTTTTATTATATAGACTTATGTTTGATTAGTCTAACTTGCATGTTTGTATGAAATAGTTGGTTGTTGGTTAGATTAATCGTTTACGGGTGACATAATAAGTGCCTAAATTCATTTTTATACTTTTAGTTATGCATTTCCGTTATGCCTATTATACACAAAATCTTATACGCGAAACCGACCTTGTATGCTACAAAACCGTATTTTATAGAATTCAACTCGTTATGCTCGTTGGTTATGCTTGTAAAGTCAACCGAGCTGCTTAACCTAAGGTACTAGTCCAAGCGCAATGAATGTTGTGTATTCCGTCAGAGCAATCGAACAAGTGGGTGAAGAACATGGAGCGCGAGAACCAGCTGTTCGTGCTGAAGCTGACGGACCCGTCGTACGTGCGCTCGCTGGAGATGGCCATCCAGTTCGGGCGGCCCGCGCTGCTCGAGCACGTGCGCGAGCACCTCGACGCCGTGCTCGAGCCCGTGCTGCTGCGGAGCGTATACAGGTCATCACTCACCATAGTCTTGCACTCTGCTAGACACGCGCTCCTTGACGATACTGGGGGTTGTGTTAGCGCATATATTAGCACCAAACGTTTAATAAAAACGACTAATGGGCCCGTTTTGGACAGCCTCTTATGTCGGTTATAGTCGCTGTCAGCAGCTTGCTTACCGACTTTGAACTTTGAACCGACTGCTTCAATCTATTCGTGTATAGCAGTCCATTATCCATTCAATAGCAATCCATCTGTGGCTAACCTTACTGTGGTGTTGTAGGTCGGGTGGCGTGGACTGTCTGAAATTGGGCGACAACGTACTGGAGTACAATCACAGCTTCCGTTTCTACATCACCACGCGACTTAGTAATCCGCACTACTTGCCCGAGATCGCTGTAAAGGTGAGTCTCTGTTTGTTTTTCTGTTCCAGTTTTTTAGAACGTAAGGGATGTTAATGCTTCAAAACGTAATAAACAACCGACAAGACTATGACTCTATCGAGGTCGCTGGGTTGTATACACCCAGTTTTTTGGTAGCTAACACAAGGTCAATTTTGGGGTTACTGACATCCATGAGTAAAAATGATGAGTTAGGTTATCCTTTATCCTCGAGTACGACTAGTTTTTGGACAGAAGTTAGTAAAAAACCTATTCTTTTAATTTTAAACTGAATCTCGTATATTTCCCTCACCAGGTGACGCTGCTGAACTTCATGATCACGCCGCAAGGGCTGCAGGACCAGCTGCTGGGCATCGTGGTGGCGCAGGACCGGCCCGAGCTCGAGCTCAAGAAGAACCAGCTCATCGTGGAGGGCGCCAACAACAAGCGCACGCTCAAGGAGATCGAGGACAAGATCCTGGAGGTCGGCCATCTCGACACTGTTCTTAGTCTAACAGCGCAGTCTCAAGATGCCGTTTTTTAAATAGTGTTCCTTAACGTCTAATTGCTTAAAAGTGAAAGAGGACCGCAGATTCAACAGATCCCATACAAACATATTTTCTGTCTGTTTGTCAACGGCTGTCTTACCAACAGGTGCTGTCCTCTGCCGGCAACATCTTAGAGGACGAGTCGGCGAACCAGATCCTGTCGTCGTCGAAGGTGCTGTCGATCGAGATCGAGGCCAAGCAGGCGTCGGCCGCCATCACCGAGAAGGAGATCGACGAGGCGCGGCTGCTGTACGTGCCGGTGTCCAAACACGGCTCCGTGCTCTTCTTCTGTATCTCGGACCTCTCCAGCATCGACCCCATGTACCAGTACTCGCTTAATTGGTGAGAAATGCTTCCATTTTACACACGATGTGCTTTGGTGTTCGTTAAGTTAGCTATTAGTTCCTAAGACGAAATAAATGATTGGAAATTTAAGAGTTCGAAAAATTTATTCACTGGTTTTTTACAACAATTTGCCTCGTATCGTCTAACTTAGAAAATGCAACAAGCTGTCAAATAACATTTTACCTACTTCAATTTCATGGCTTATACTCAAGTTAACTACTACTCGAGAGCCATAACCGATTTTAATGGTAACCCGGTGGTAGGTTCATCAACCTGTACAACCAAGCGATCGTGAACTCGCCCAAGAGCGACATACTGGACGAGCGGCTGGAGTCGCTGAACGCGTACTTCACGCGCAGCATCTACGAGAACGTGTGCCGCAGCCTGTTCGAGAAGGACAAGCTCATCTTCTCGCTCGTTCTTACGCTCGGCATCCTGCGCGCCAAGGTGGGTTGACAGTTAACACCTAGTGTGATGCCGTAGAATGCAAATGAAAGACGATCCGACGATGGTAACTGCTGCCGTATGCGTACGTAACGGTCCGGTAACTAGTATTTTACGAACCCAGTGTGAGCTTTTAAAACTAGGCGTAGCCCTTGACTGATCCTTTATGTGCCCTTTGCTTGTGTACCGGTACGTAATAATACCGGCAATATAATAGTTACAACACAATCTGTCGAATGTACAACTTTGTATATTTGACTGTTACTATGTCGGGCTGTAGTTCGAATGTTGATCTGTGTGTGTGGGTGGTCCAGGGCGAGATCGACGACGACCTGGTGGCGTTCCTGCTGACGGGCGGCGTGGCGCTGGAGAACCCCTTCGAGAACCCCGCGTCCTCCTGGCTCTCCGAGAAGGCCTGGTCCGAGATCGTGCGCTGCTCCCACCTCAACGGGTCAGCTATATCTCGCTCTACTTCTTACACATAGTTGGTTTAAAGTAAAGATGTAGTTGACGCAGACTAAATACACTAATATGACAGTTTTGGTTACACTGTAACATTAACGCTTAACAGCATTAAGATAGGTTTGTGTATCAAATGCGTCTGTACCTATATGTATTGTTTCGATTATTTTGTAATCCATAACATAGGCCTGCTTTACAGTTTAAGAGGATTCAAGGAACATTTCGAATCGAACGTGCAAATGTGGAAGGATTTCTACGACCTGTCCGCGCCGCATGAGAACACATTCCCGCCGCCCTACGAGGACATCCAAGGAATACCCAAGCTTATTATGTTGAGGTGATTAAAAATCGATGAGATTTTAATTTAAAGATTAGCAATATGGAAGTTAAAATAATGACGGTAGAGTAGACAACGACGAAACGTCATCAGTATTTTGCTACCGTTTTGCGAATTCGTGTTTTATGATCTCTTCACGAAGCAACGTTTTTTTTCTATTTTGGGATCTCCGGAATTCGAGGGTAATCGGAAGGAAAAATATATTAGTTTACGCATACGCCGATCGGTTGGTCGATGGAATTATGTGGGACTCAGCGTCTGAAGGACATCCGTACCCACTAAAAAACCTTCCTTGTTGTTGACTTGGCCTAACAGTGACTTGGCAAAACACGGTTAACGCCGTACAGCGTCCATCTGTGGCGACCCCGCTGGAGAAGCAGGGCTACGCGACGCAACGTCTGCTTGTTTTAAAGGATGTAGTACACCCGTCCCCGCAGGTGCATCCGTCCCGACAAGCTGATCCCGCTGGTGCAGCAGTACGTGGTGGCGGAGATGGGCCGCACGTACATCGAGCCGCCGCCCTTCGACCTGGAGCGCTCGTACGGCGACAGCAACAGCTGCTCGCCGCTCATCTTCATCCTGTCCGCCGGCTCCGACCCCATGTCGGGGCTCGTCAAGTTCTCCATGGAGAAGAAGGTCATCAGCTTCGAGACCATCTCGCTCGGACAGGGACAGGTGAGAGGATTCAGGCCTCGCTCGCAAACAATGGTCGCTTCAAAATATTAGATTTATTTTATAGCGTCCCTATTAACAGAGTGATATTTTGATCTAGGATTAAATACCTTACGTTATAGCGGTATCTGATTTGGTCACAATCTTATGTCCAAATCACCTCAAGGGAGCGTATATTCGAAATAAAATAATTCTAAACATGGTCTACCAAAGTAAAAAAACCAGGCTGGCAATAAATCATTGTGCATATGCAATTTAATAAACTGAATGCTTCAAGCTGCTCGTGTATAGTGAACGTACTGCACGCAACTGCTAGACGTAGCAGCGATCGATGCTTGAATCTGTTTATCTATTGGAATTAAGACTGTTGAAGTCGCTCGTAATAGAATGACATATACTACAACGTGGTGTATGCGTGTGTGTGTGTTAGGGTCCGATAGCGGCGGCGATGATCAACCAGGCGACGGTGACGGGCGGCTGGGTGGTGCTGCAGAACTGCCACGTGATGGACTCGTGGATGGGCGAGCTGGAGCGGATCTGCGCGGAGGTGCTGGTGCCGCACGCCGTGCACCCCGGCTTCCGCTGCTGGCTCACCTCCTACCCCAGCAAGGCCTTCCCCGTCACCGTGCTGCAGAACGGTGAGCGCTACTTGGATACCCCTCCCCATCAGCCACAAGATTCCTTCACTACGCTGCTCCAGAACGGAACGATGTGAAGAGAAACCATCCTTGATTTTTTTGCCATTGAGCCATTTTTGAAGCAAATTTTAAAAAAATATGATACAGACTATCATCCTCTATTCCGTTCCGCGGGTGGCTTTATTTTATCTTATATTCAGATAGAGTTATCTCGCCTGTTTTTGCTTTCGAATATGAATTCTCAAAACCTTTTCTTCCTACTGAGTACAGGCGTGAAGATGACGAACGAAGCGCCGAAGGGCCTCAAGAACAACATCTACCGGTCGTATATCTCGGACCCGATCTGCGACCCCGAGTTCTACATCTCGTGCCCGCGCACGGAGGAGTGGCGCCGGCTGCTGTTCTCGCTGTGCTTCTTCCACGCCATCGTGCAGGAGCGGCGCGCGTTCGGTCCGCTCGGCTGGAACATACAGTACGAGTTCAACGAGAGCGACCTGCGCATCTGTATCATGCAGCTGCAGGTCTGGCTACTGGAGATACTGTTGATACCCGCACGGACACCAGAGACAGAATCACGAAAGCAAAGATAGACACACAATCGATAGAATCGAACCATAGTAGTGTAACTATCACTAACGGGACCTATTAATCAAGTCAGACTAACTGTCCCCCCTACACTCCTAGTTGTAGGCCGACCAGTTGGTGACACTGTCAGATTGTTTGCTATCTTATTAGTATATAAAAAACACCGAAAACAAATAGAAAAATAAAGTAAGCTACAATAAATATAGACATACCGTAGTATCAACGATCACATTCTACACCAGATGTTCCTAACGGAGTACACGGAGACGCCGTTCGACGCGCTCAACTACCTGGCGGGCGAGTGCAACTACGGCGGCCGCGTCACCGACGACAAGGACCGCCGCCTCATCCTCTCGCTGCTCTCCATCTTCTACAACGAGGAGGTCACCTCCGACCCCGAGTGAGTAGCGGTCTGGCTGACTTGAAATCCGGCTCGAAGGACCATTTTCTTATTTATGAAGTTATATTACTTCAATACGTTGGGATATTTTTTCAATATCTAGATGAATTGAACGATGATATGTGACAGAGAGCAAGTGTGACCCGTTCTTTTTTCGTTCGCGAGACTGTGGAGTACATTAACCTCAACAGCTGCATGGTTGCACGGTACAGTAAATGTTACCTCCATATTGCCCGATAGCATTACGTCTCGGGAGAAGAGGAAATTAGTTAATTGGTGACAGAGTTACGCACTAAATTACGTTGGTTTCTGAAGGAGTAAAGTTTATGTATGTGTATGTGTGTTTATGAAGGTACTCGTTCTCCCCGAGCGGCGAGTACCGCATCCCGCCGGCCGTGGACTACAACTCGGTGCTGGAGCACATCCGCGCGCTGCCCATGATCGCCAAGCCCGAGGTGTTCGGCCTGCACGAGAACGCCGACATCACCAAGGACAACAAGGAGACCGCCGCCGTGAGATATTACATACATACATAAATCTACGTGACACTACTTTCGTTTCGATTGTAAGGGGCTTCTTTAATGTTAATATAAACGATTAAAAAAAATAAGATAGTGCTATACAAAATAAAATAAAAAATAATATTTTTTTTTAAAAGCAACCGAAATAATAATTTAAGGAGTTTAAAAAAATACTGTATTAATGGTGATTGATTTTCCCACGTTTTAATGACGGTAAACTGTACCAGTTGCACCGAACCTACGTTATCCTATTAACTGGTAGTAACAAACAAGAATCACAAACAAACCTCGGGGGGTTTGAAGTTGTCATGTTGGGGACGTTAGAGCCCCCTATAGTTGCCTATGGTTGACATGGTCCGTGTGTCCGCAGCTGCTGTTCGGCTGCCTGCTGACGCAGACGTCGATCGTGTCGGGCGGCGGCGGCGAGGGCGGCGGGGAGGGCGGCGGCGTGGTGGAGCTGACCCGCGACATGATGAGCCGCCTGCCGCGCGCCTACGACGTCTACGAGGTCTCCATCAAGTACCCCGTGCAGTACTACAACAGCATGAACACCGTGCTCAAGCAGGTCGGTGCTGCTATACCGTGCGAAGTTAATCCATCATAATATTCGGAGAAATGTTTTTCTGTACCCCCCTTCCCCTCATTGAATGTTACACAACACACAAATGACCACTTTTATTTAAACATGTTTCCATTCTGCCAAGTTAGAAGAATTTTATTCCCTAATTTTTTTGTAATAATATTACCTCCTCGCATCTATGTAATGTATCATAACATTTTGCAAGACCCCCCTCCCCCAAATTGCGTTACGTAATACTTGAATGGCATCTAATTAACAGACACGTTTGTATAAAAACAGACGATTAACGGTAACTTAAACTTGATAGTGTCTCTAACTGCGCGATCGTATAGATTAGAGTATGGTGTGTGAGTGTATAAGGGTGTCGCTGTGTGTCCAGGAGCTAATCCGCTACAACCGGCTGCTGGTGGTGGTGCGGCGCACGCTGCACGGCGTGCACATGGCGGCGCAGGGGCTGGCCATCATGAGCGCCGAGCTGGAGCAGTGTAACAACGCCTTCGTCAAGGGCATCGTGCCCGGCGTCTGGATGTCCAAGTCCTACCCCTCCATGAAGCCGCTCGGATCCTACGTCGCCGACTTCCTCAGCAGGTTAGATGAGCTGTTGGCTAATATGTTTTAAACTTGCTATACGCTATGCTTGTGAATCTTCTACGATACAAGGATCGTGGACTGCAATATCTTATAGTTTTCCATGTCAGGTACACCCGAACTTCAATAAGTAAATGTTGATGATCTTGGATAAATTTTGTTATGACGGTGTTTCCAGTTGTGGTCCTATATCATATCAAATTAGGTCCCTCTTTGATGCATCATAAAATGTCTATTAAAATCAGTAATATTAAATACATATTACCAAAACCTCACGACTACGACAAAATTATTCTGTAATCCTTTAAAAAAAGCGAGATGTTATTAAAATAAAACAACAGTATACCCATAAGTTAATAAAGTTTACTATCACAACACATCCCTATCGCTACGGCCCTTGTATACGATCTAAACCCTAGCGTAACGTTTGTACTCAGTCTGTTGTCGTACCGGCGCGCGGCCACTCAGCATTGCACGCGACTACCCTCACTGGGTCAGATCTTTGGTACTTCAGATCTGTAGGCGATATTCTTGGAGATTATATTTGTACATGAAATTATTAAGAAAAAACTGTATCGATCTGAATTGATCGAAACTTTTATTGAAATGGAAGTAGCAAAGAATATAACATCAGTTCGCTCCATTGAGGAATAAACCGTAAATAAAATGTTTTAGACTCTATACTCATAATAAAGCCTACCTGTATTAAAATTTCCAAACATATTCAATGTACAGTTTTAACCCGGTACAGTTTTATTGTTATTTCTTTTATATTCAAGGAGGTTCCTCTGTATCATATGCTACTTTCATTTCAACATAAAATCAGCACGACTATATAATATAATCTTAAATACTACTAAATAATATGGCTTCATCTCCAAAAATGTGCCTAACCAATGATTTTAAGGTTCAAAAATTAATCATAAAACTTTCATATAATAAAAACATAATAAAGTTACTAACCAATTTAGCGCCATTAAGTTGCTATACATAGATAGAAATATAGATTTTACAAAATTCGATCTACCCTAAGAAAAATGAGATACAAATGCAAAAGTTGGTACCTGTGTGAGTTACACAATTATCATTTGGCCAATTGTAAAGTGGAGTCTAGAAGAACAGGAGTTCGAGTGTCTACGGTGAAGCGAAGGCGAAGTAGAAATGAATTCTACGCTCTCTCGTTGACTTCATCTTCGTCTCGATCAGCCTTCCGACTTCTTGGCGAGATCTAGAAGCTTGTTCATGAGTTCTCCTCCGAAGGACTCGCGGTACTTCTGACTGATGCTGTTCAGCAGAGCGTACGGGGTCTCGTAGTTCATGTTCTCGATGGTGGACAAGGTGGTCTCGTCGTACTTCCTGCCGACGACGCGGAAGCCGGCGACGGACATCTCGACGCAGTACTCGGCGTTCTCGAGCGTGGTGAGGTTGATGTATATCCGCTGGTTGGAGCTCTGCAGGCGCGGCGACACGCTCGCGGCGTTCACGTGTTTCCGGATGTCGTTGATGGCCGCCTCCGCCTCCATCGGCCACGTCTCCTCGTCCAGGACTTGCTCATCCGACATTGTTTATCTGAAAAGTAATGATATTACCTCATTAACATATATTTTTATTTTAGCATCCTATGGCAATGGAATTGATTCTGAACTACGCATTTGCATAATATCAGATAGAAAAATGCTTTAGTTCTCACAGTACTAATAATTATAATCAATCAATTAACAATATCTAATATCGGAAACATTCCCACAGTTATCTTTATTAGCAGATATGCGATTGCTTGATATTAGCGTTTATGCGATTAATCAATATGCTATTTCAAATAACATGTCTAGCTCATAATACTGATTATTTGTTTGCATAAAATATGTAACTTTAAAATCAATATGGATAGAAAAAAGGTAATTAGGATAGCTTAAGTCACATTGAGGGATAACAATGATTTATTGTTTGCACCAGGTTTTCATGACCTATTTTATAAACGACTACAAATCTTTGAAGATGATAATATTTTATAGCCCAGTGAATGTTATTAAAACTATACACAATTATATTTTTGATACAATTACTCTCTCAGCTCAGTAAGTTATAATCGCTTTAATAAAATAAAAACAATGCGGCAACGCTGCACACTTATTACAGTTTCATTGCTAGGGATCTCAATTGCGTAACACCGGACATATACAATTTAGCTATGTATTATCTTCGACCTGGATTATTCCGCATGTCTAGATAACAGCTACACCTTATAAAGGAGTTTGGGGAAAATGTCACAATTATTATTTATGAACTAGAATTAACAAATCGCACAAAATACAAATTTTTATTCGCCAGCAAATGAATCGCTTCTTGCAAGTTACGTTAAAGCAATAATCATAATTTGCGTGCAGAGTACTTAAAACAGTATTTATGATTCCCTAGACTAAAGTTCCTGCAAGACTGGATCGACGAGGGTCCGCCGATAGTGTTCTGGATATCTGGCTTCTACTTCACGCAGTCGTTCCTGACGGGCGTGCTGCAGAACTACTCGCGTCACAACAGGATCCCCATCGACCAGGTGCACTTCGAGTTCACCATCACCAGCATGGAGGCCGAGTGCGAGGAGGAACCCTACTTCGGAGTCTATTGTAAGGTGAGATAGGCCACATTTATCATGTAGTAGAAGAATTGAATGACTGATGAGGGGGGATAGTGGTGTCTTCACATGAGATCTTGGAGTCACCCCATATGCAGCGGGTTGTTCAAGAATCAGTCAGTAGGAATCTCACATAATCTGCAACTGCAGGTTTTGGGGCATAGCAGACTAGCAAATAATGTAATTTATCGAAGTAAACATAAACATCACAGCGAAAGTGAGACAAATTCTTGTTGCTGCTGTCTTAATTGAACTGAAATAATGTTGAGTACTGTATATTGATATATAATGTATAACGCAAGCAGCAACCTCTACAAATGGATAATCAAGGTCAGGAGCACAGTGTATTTATTTGGGTGAGTTATATAATATCACATTATGTGTGAAAAGTTTGCACTGGCACTTTTTGATGCTTGTCTTACATTAAGAGTACACAAAATTAAAGCCTTCACATTCTAATTGGAGTTTTTTAATTTGAAAGAATGAAAATGTTGTTGTTTGAAACTACTTTTTATACATTTCATTGTGGAAGTTTGTAGCTATTTTACACCTTTTACAGTTAATTTGACTACACATTGCAATAAATTGCTTTTCCCACAGTTCCAAATACATCTCATAATTTTATGCACATTGCATTATGTAAAGATTTTTTATTTACGTTTTATTTCCTTTTAAAGCTTTTTCTAAGGTTGACACTAAATACACTAGAAAATTTAATACATAATAACACTGAGTGTAATTTAAGTTTTTCTTTCAATGATAATTATAAGAAACAAAATTCTCAGTTGAATGCGATGGAAGACTACAAAACTAGCTCAAAATATTCCATTATGTTCTAAACATAATGTTGTATACAAATTTATAATATTATCTCTCACAGGGTCTCTTCCTAGAAGGCGCAAGATGGAACAGAGAAACAATGCAGCTGGACGAGTCATATCCTAAAATCTTGTTTGACACCATCCCTATCATCTGGTTCCAGCCAGCGCTCATAGCTGACTTTCACCCCCCACCCTGTTACTTCTGCCCTATTTACAAGACCAGTGAACGAAAGGGTGTGCTGGCAACAACGGGACATTCAAGCAACTTTGTTATGTACATCACTCTGTTGTCAGATATACCACAAAAACACTGGATCAATAGAGGTGTAGCCAGCTTGACCCAATTAGATGATTAGAGATATTGTAATAGGTACACAATGGTTTTTCACCATATAAATTTATTGCAATGCTCTTGAGTTGGTTATAGATGTACGTGGGTCATAATTTATATGTAAAGTAGTGGTAATTTTTAATTTGTATTTTATTGTAACATGCTGTGATATGTCTAGTCTATTGAATGAAATGATAATAAAAATTATAATTCAATCATTTCTAATTCTTTTTTTTACCTTACCTTAGCTTAAAATCTCAATGAAATACCAGTAGAGATAACAATAAGAAACAATAATTTAAGTTTAAGCAACAACAGTTGAAATAAATAAATGTTCTCGAAGATACGGTATGAGGTCAGAGCATGTAATATGTAAACCCTATAGCTCATTTAAATTCATGCATGCATTTAAAGTCCTG
The DNA here is from genome assembly GCA_001278395.1 of Lerema accius. Taxonomy (NCBI): domain Eukaryota; kingdom Metazoa; phylum Arthropoda; class Insecta; order Lepidoptera; family Hesperiidae; genus Lerema; species Lerema accius. The sequence continues at coordinate 456,115 of LGAG01000229.1, forward strand.
TAAGGACTAGGATCAGCATCTATAAATTTATTTAAATATTATAGTCTAAAAATAACTTTTTAAATATCGCGCGCTACTATAATAAACAGACTTACCTCAAATACCAATTGGAGCAAATCGCTGAAGTTAATATTACAAACCAATTTTTTATAAAATGGAACAAAATGTAATATTTTGAAGTTAAAATTGGAAACAAAAACCTTAGAAAAAAGCCGAAAAATAAATAACAATCATCCAGGCCTCAACATTTGACAACAGATTAACTTTTTGTCAAAATACTCAAAATTGTCAATGTCACGTTACGATGTCAGGTAAATACAGATACACACACGACGTCATTTTTTATGCTTTTTTATTTTGACTACAGACTAACGAAAAGTAAAGCGTATAGTAAGTTTACACATATCAATTCTGAAAAAAATATTTTTATTAGCATCTTTCTTGGCAGTGTTCTATTGAGCTCAGATCGAAATTATGCAATTTTAAACAATAACAAAAAAGTGAGCATTATTATAAAGTTATACGAAAGAATCCTTTTTAAACAGAAATCAACGTGCAGTGCGGTTACGGCTGTGGTTACGGCATAGATCAGAATAAGGCTACGGTGCAGCGTCAATCCATTTCCGATTTGAAAAATCTGCTCCACTATGAAAGAAATGAATTTCTAATGAATGTATATTATTATTAAATGAAGTCATAAATATATATTTCATTTCAGAATCATAGAAGAAAATACTTCAAATTAAAATCACAAAATTTTCAAATGTTCACAGATTGCGTAGAACGGAGTGGAGCATTATTGTTGCTTTTTGTTGTGTAGCACAGATGGCGCATCGAACTTGTAAACTGCGTATGCCGAACTGACGTTTTTGGTTATTTTTGTTCTCGCCTCGTGTTTACTTTAATGTCTAATTTTGGTCCAATTGCGAAAATTTTGTTGTGCAACACCCTAAAGGTTAATATTTCCATCAAGTAACATATCGGGACATCGAATAGTATCGATCCGCGCTCCTGGACTTAGTTATATGTATACAGTTTTATCACGTGGTGGTGTGATTTATATAATTCTTGTTTACCGCACAAGTCGAAACTTTGCGCATGTGCGTCCCGTCAGTAACCTCAAATCGTAGAGCGGACACGGATTCGGCAGGTTCCGGATATCCGGGTCGAGGGACGGACTCGTTGTGATGTGCTATTGCGGCGGTGGCGCGGGGCCCGCGTGTGGACTCTGGTGATATCGGTACGCGCGCCGAGATGGCACAGACTCAGTTCTCGCGGAGCACGGAGAGCGACGCATGGGCGCTCCTGTCGCTCAAGTCGGCGCCGCCTTCGCCGTCGAAGGTGCAATGGGCTCAGGAGCCGGCGCCGACCGCGATCGCGCGGCTCGACGGCCGCGACTTCGAGTACATGATCCGGCAGAAGAAGGTGGTGATCGGGCGTAACTCGAGTCGGGGGATGGTGGACGTGAACATGGGCCACTCGAGCTTCATATCGCGCCGGCACCTGGAGCTGCTGTACGACCACCCGGAGTTCTACCTGACGTGCAACAGTAAGAACGGCGTGCTGGTGGACGGCGTGTTCCAGCGCAAGGGCGCCGCCGCGATGCTGCTGCCCAAGAGGTGAGTCCGACGCCCGCTCCTACCCTTTGTTTGTAAACAAAACGCATTTGTTTATATCTACCCACCTGTTTTTTGCAACATTTACAGCCATTGTGTACAAACGTCTGTATTGATTCACATGGCCTCATTGTGCTTTATTTGGATAGTTTGATTCTTCTCAATACAATACTTGTACTGGTTTTTTGCAGAGAATGGCTTATCGAAAGTAATTGTTTATTTTAAAAGGCAAATTGACAGATGTAAATAAACAGAATATTTTCATGTCAAATTCAACTAATCAAATGAAAATAAATAACAACAATCTTATCAGTGACCTTTAATTTCTTGAGTAACAAAACAATACCATACATATAATCTCAACATGGTTATGTTCCAAATTGTTTTTTTGATGTTGATGTTTAATTTATTTTATAATTTGATGGAAAAACAAAATGGACTCAAATATAAAATCATAAGCTTTTGTTTGCTTTCTCATGTTGATGTATAAGTGCATTGCATATTGCTATTACTCATAGGTTATCTTTTGCATTTGGACAATCACTAGTTAGTATAATCGAGCAGTGAGTCATGAGGAAAACGGCAGGCCTTGCGGGGGATATGATGCAACTTTTTCTGAGAACAATCTCTTAATCTTATTGTTTTACTCTGATGTTTTGTAATTTGTTGAAAATTTCAGCACTAGCTAGACTTAGCTCAATAAAAATGTTTTATCATTTAGTAGGTACTCCTTGGCATCAAATATATTGCAAAATTCTATGTTGAAATACCAGTTTCTTATCAGAAACTAATGCTTCCTTGTTCGAGTTAATGCAAATAAGCATTATATAAATAGTTGTCAATTCTCTTCTAAGATATTTTTTGAACATAAGTAATGAAAAGTATGATCTCCCTAACATGAAAATATTGTTTTGTGTTTATTTTCATGGCCTACTAGATGACTGTTATTATAAACAAGTTACACAATTTGTGTGGTACTGTTTCAATCCATCAATTTTGTTCCACAACTCAACATAGCCCGGAAGTGAGTGCTCATGTCACCATATTCTTGAAAGGTTGTGTCGAACTGACCGAAAAACAAACCAAAAAAGTGGCGAAGCATTTTCATTTTGTAATGTATTGGATTCTTTATAAACCTACTCCTAGAAAGCAAAAAGATAGGGTTTCTCTATATGACTATCTATTATGGCTACTTTATTTATATTACCAGTTAATAGCATTTGTAGCTTTGGATTTGCAGATATTAAACTCTTTAAGTGAAGGTATTGCATTATTGCTTACTATCAAGCATAAAAATTATTGAGTAGCTATAAATGAAAACATTAAACAAGTGCCTCTAAAAGTCTATTAAACTCTTACTTTATCTTAACTGTATTGTACAAAAGCGCTCTGTTTATTCATAAGAGCCTGCAGTTAATTAATTTTAAAAGTTTGTAAACATGCAGATAAGTATGACATAGCAGAAATAGTGTGATTAAAAGTATAGAGATATGATGTGGGTGCACTAAGAATGTTTATGCAGGGTTTAATTGTTGTATAAATTGATCGAACAGCTATTTGATCAGTGAAAAGAACACGGCGAATTACATTTTTGAGCTGAGGTGGAGATTCCTGTCTGCAATGTTGTCAATAAAGTTTGCATTGTGATGTTAAGAAATGTTCTTTGCTTTTGGCCTGACTTCAGGTCAGGGTAATGACGGTTGAAGTCAAGCTCTATCTACCTAAAGCCATAAAGACATTTATTATTGTTGCTAAAGTCTTTTAGTTATATTGAAATAAAAGAATAAGTTAACATAGGTCATTTTAGTGATTCTATTTTAAGGATAATTTTAATTTAGTATTAGTCATGTAATTCGTAGTGACATGTATTGTTTAAGTTGACAAAGCACAGCGGCTCTCAAGATAATTCTGTTTGTAAACGTCCGTAGCGAAGCCAATAACGACGACGACCGCGGCGGTCGTAGCGTAATCTGCGAATGATAAGCGCTGCCAAAACAAACGACGCGGTATGCCGGCTGAGGGTGATGCAATACCAAGAAACTCGTCTCTTAGCGCTCTCTCAGACCAGATATAGAGGTTCTTGAGTAGGCCAATGGACTTTATTCTATTTCTTAGCACATTTTGTTATGAAAGCTTATAGCTCCGCATTAGGATTATCTAATATGCACTAGGTAAAGACAACTGTCGAGTTAAGGATCCTTCATAGGTAACATTGAGTGTTATGTTTGATAACAGTTATGAAAAGACCTTTGTGTAGTCTCATCATCTTTCGAAGTTAGAGCATAAGGTCCCTATGTGCTTTATATGATAGTGGTTTTAGTGGCAACGAGCAGATCATTCCAATGATGCCAATCATCATCGCTGTCTGTTTATCAGCAAGATTGTTCGCGTTACCGACACGTTAGCGACAATAACCCATATCGCGCACGTATCTTCACTTAAATGTATTTTAAACCAATTAAGGGTTTATAGCTTCATTATCATTCTTTTTCATATCATTTGGCTAATGATAGTCCCAAAATATTTGTGGTGATAACAAATTGTTTTTGCAGCAACACTTGTCGTATTTTATCTTGTATTAAATCACTATGCGAGTGATATAGTGTTAGTGGCGGGCATCCTTCCTGGTCCAATGATGATTTTATCATAATCAGAGTGGTAGTCGAAGAAACTCTCACATTTGATACCTAAATCCTTTTATCTATATAAATTTTCTTTTTCAAACTTTCACATGAGCATCTCATAGTTTTTTCTAAGGAGACATTGCACTAAACAACAGTGTCTTTTTTATCTTCCTCTGTATCTATATCCGTTTCAAAAATAAGTCATACGCAAAGAACGTTTTTACATAGGTATAAATAAAACCAAGTCCTGGTAATTTTATCTTACTCATTCATGGAAAGTCCCACACACGTCTAGTTAACGTAGGAAGTCATGATAGGGTACGCGGATCTACTCCCAACCGGCGTCAGTGTCCCTTCGGTGACGTCACCTCGATCGACTATCGACGCATATCATGTTCTACATTGCGGCTATTAGTTGTCCTTTGATGACGTCATGGATGACGCGGGCGCACGTACCGGCCGCGTGGCAACTGGCAACACCGAATGTAATCTAAATTGACAAGACCATCTAAAACATTATATTTGTAGTAATTATTGTAATCTGATTTGATGATAATGTAAATAAATTCTGTCATTTCATACTCACTCTTGCCTCGCAGGTGGAATCCTGTTTATGTAATGAGAATAGCAAAGCCACTATCTTCAGCGCCCATGGATTATATTATGATGTTGATGATCAACCTCGACTATGACTATATGACAACTGTAATTAAAGTACCGGAACAAATGGTTATCTATCACGGAAATGTTTGCTTCATAATGACAGAAATGCCGCCTTTATCTAACTCGTGTCCTTAAGCGACGGTGATCGCTACATCGTCTGCTCGATACTTTGTTTACATAAAAAAAGCTTTCCACGAAGCTCAACGACATAACGCTGCAATAACTACCCTAATGCGCTCTGAAAATCCCGGAAATACAGCCTACAAAAAAAATGTTCGCAGAAAAATGCATTTTCTTTATGAGTTCGATGCGATTACGGTAATGGTACCGTTTATCAACGTGAACATATTTTATTGTTTCATTCGCCATTCTCCTTGATTACTGCATAAAGTACACTGTTTGCACTTTGCAGTTCAGTTGCAATCCGCTTGCTATGCTTGTTGTTTTGATCATTACAATATGATATGATAATACTATCGCGGGTCGTTGAACTATTGCTCTAGTCTTCAATTTATAAGTAGTCAAGTTTCAAAGGTCTCATAAAGTTGTATAATACGAGCTGTTGGAAAAGGCACTCTGCTCCAAGGTAGTTAAGCACTAGAATTCTTTTTAGCGTGATCGTTGTTTTGTTACGAATATAGTTCAACATCTTTATTGTTTGAGTTCGATTTTTCTCCCGGCGCCCATTTTCTGGAGAAGATGTACCTATATGATACTAAAAGATAGAGAAAACGTTGTTTTAACAATTTATTTTATCTGTTATAGTTTAGTTATTTTTCACGTAACATGCGCCCAACACTTAACTTTCTTATCTTTATTAAATGCTCATCAAAGGACAACTTTTCCTATTACAGTGTTTCAGTAACTCTGTAGTTTGACTGGTCCCTTAAAAGATATGATAACAGCAGCTACCGGGTCCAATGGTTATTCCGTAGTCTTCCGACAGAATTAAGTTTCCACGCGCGCCGACCCAATAGAACCATTGTGCAAATTCGACCGCGATCAAAATTTTCCATTAGTATTAAAAATCTTTTCTGGCTACATCTATAACAATGTCCGTCTTTGTAAAGCAAACAAAAACTCCAATGGATGGACTCGACCTCGTCCCACTTTTGTTGTTAGTATATTATAGATAGATACGTGTCCGTACACGTACGAAGATTGCTTTAAGATGGAGCACTCGACTCCATAAGGTTACACAGTATATCCGATTGTTTCAAACTTTCGTCACGCGGCTATGATTGCCCAACTTGATAGACCCTTGGTTGGCACAGGATACGCCTGTTTCGGTGTTTCCGCATATTTCCTCTACCAATAAATGAAATAAACATGTTTCCTAATAGCTATAGTGTCATCTCTTTCAGTATTTCATCGTATGAATATTGGCTTGTATGTATGTACAAATAAGTCAACGGTCGAAATGATTGTTAAGTTTTGTTACCATTTATATTCTTTTATATGTCCTTTGTTTAGTACCTTAGCAAATTTCAAACCATTTGGGTCGGGTCTATTGTTTCGTGTTGGCTCAATTTTTCTATTATTTGTCGAACAAGAACCATATCAAGCTGGTGTAATATAAATAATTAGTTCGTAAGTTGGCTGTACAGACCCAATTATCGGCGGATTTAGGGAGGTGCGTAGGCGGGTTTATTAAGGAAATCACGTCTAGAAGAGAACAATCATGTCTTTGATTGTTGCTATGGTACTATCACGTGGATATTTCTTCCTGGAATAAGAGCTAAAATTTCGTTATCCCACACCGCCAGATTTATCTCGGAAATACCATAGAATAGACAGCCTGACATGATTTGCACATTATTCTAAAAAGTTAACAACTCGTCAATCATAAAGAACCGTAGCTGTTATTACTTATTGCTAGGCTTTCAACAATTCCGAGAAGTCGTTATTTTCTAATATAATTGCCTTTACACACATACAAAGTACAAATGCGATATTAGCAAGGCCGGGTGGCCCGCGCCCTAGATCGTATGTGACATACATACTAGAGCACTTACATGGCGCCCGACTACCTAGCCACGTAGCCACACTCGACGGCGACACTAACTTTATCTACTCCTACATTCAGATAAGGCGGTTCAAACTATCCGATTCTTGCGAATACGCCACGATCTATGGTTCAATTTCGTATTATGTGAGTAATGTTGCTGCTTAGCAGAATATGCTCGCCTACTTTAGCATTCAACAAAATGTATAAAGGTGAGGTTTTACGAGGAGAAACGTCGAATCACGCTAAGCAGGTAATAGTAATAATAGACTTCGCAGTACCAAAATATCAGCCATGTCCTGAAATATCATAAACTCAAGTTTGCTCCATTACTTAACGTGGGACTCTTGAATGAGTGAGCTTACGGATTATGTAAGCCCTGGCTTGTAACTGGATTACAGGCTCACTCATTGTGGATAACTTTCTGTTTTTTTACGATGCCTTAGTAAAAATGGATAAGTGATAATCAGATCTGAATGGAAAGCTGACGATAATTTGCGAGCATTAACGCTTATTGTACCAAAGATTGAATAGAAGACGTGGCATTTTATTACCATAGCGCACAGTGTGGTCACTGGTATTTCTAAGCCGGAAGTAAGATCGCTCCAATGAGTCACCGACCCAATAGGATGTATGCGTCTCAGGTGCATGCTTCGAAAACGAAAGTTGTTTTGTCTCTTGTACCAATGAGTCATTGGCTTGGGTGAAATGATGGAAATTTTCTTATTATGCTCCTCAGTATAACGAGGCTGGAATGTATCCCAGTTTCCATTTTACTGCTCCAATTAACAAGGCTGGCTACGTTAGCCCTTAATTTGATTGATAGGATGCGTATCGATTGATACAGATAGGCAGGACACATGTATGGTGTTTTATGTTTATCGTCGATGGGTTGTTACCCGAGGACATATTACTTTCATTAGGGACAACATTGATGCGATTGCGCAAAAAAAAAGATGGGCCTTGTTGACACCAATAAACTAGTTAAAAATATAGTCATTTCAAGACAATTCTACTTTTTTAAATAATCAGTTTAAATTAAACTATCTAGAACTTATAGTCTCCTACCTATTCTGTTGAGGGATAGACATTGCACTTTAAGGGTCATTGTTAGACTACGGTACCATAAGAACTCTGGCACACCTCGCACGTTACTGTAATGCAACTTTCAAAGATGTCAACAGC
>LGAG01000229.1:464555-476660 GCA_001278395.1 Lerema accius
TTGATGCGATTGCGCAAAAAAAAATGATGGGTCATGTTGAAACTAATAAACTAGTTAAAAATATAGTAATTTCAAGACAATTCTACTTTTTTAAATAATCAGTTTAAATTAAACTATCTAAAACTTATAGTGTCCTACCTATGCTGTTGAAGGATGGATATTGCACTTTAAGGGTCATTGCTAGGCTACGGAACCATTAAAAAAACTCTGGCACATCTCGCGCGTTACTCTAATGCAACTTTCAAAGATGTCAACAGCGGCGCACGCATTAAAATATGTAATAAACAGTGAAGGCCCTCGGCGTGCAAGGTGCGTGTTTACATGACGCCGTGACGACTGACGGGCGGCTTGTTTGTGCGCCTGCGCAGCGTCGCCGCGACGCGTTATGTAATGAGGAAACACACGGCCGCAGACTCGCCGTGCCAGCGCCAAGGATAAATTGGACATTGACGATAAGAAATGTTAGAATCGAATGTATTGTTGTATCTAAGGCCTTGTTTATTTTTGGTTCTAAATCTTAGGATGATTATTTGCTTTGAGTTTGTATTCATGTACCGGCTATAGACTGGGGTAATTACAAAGCATTGTATTTCCAGAAAGTAAGTGGTTTATGTAAGATACCCACAGCCCCACACTAATTAATAATGCTCTTGGAAACTTTCCAAAATATGCTGCAGAAAATTATTGCCGTTTGAGAGTTTTAAAATTGTCTGTTGTTATGAAATTGTAATTAGATTTATAATTAAGTATTGTATTTTTAAGACTAATGATAATCATTAATTTTTAGTTAATTGATACTAACCGACTCCTTCAGTCACTTTTTAAGTGCTCATAATTTTCAGTTGTTTCTTGATGACGTCTATTAATTTTTCTAAACAGCTTGTTTTTTAAAGCCCCTGGTTCAAAATATCGTGGTTTAAATAAATTACTTTGTAGCCAGAATAATAGATTCTAAAGCAGAATACACTATGGAGTATTGAAATGCAAATAAAATATAAAGCCATCAATCAGCTTAACCCTTGTTCCTTATTATTCCTATAGTCATGTTAACAGGGTCAGGGAATACTCAATAAATATACTCGGTACTGCTATGAACACAATAACCGAGTAGTTTCTAGTTTCGCATCCAGTTATTGATCCGTGTGTTAACAGTGGGCTGTTAGTTGTTTGTACTGGCGACGATGCCAATTGCGCAACGACACTGCAAGTGCACCGGCCGCCGCGACCGGCGAATGCGTGCACTGTTGGGCTTGCAGGTGTTATTATACTGGGTACTCGTTACTTTGTAGTGGACATTAGAATGTATTGAAATATTGTTTGTCACTTGCGATTTTCTCCCCTGCTTCCATGTCGCTTTGTTTCGGAAAGAAATGTCCTAGACGTTTCATGACGTATAGATAGGTCCAAGTTTTAAGGCTCGTATTGGTTATACGTTAAACGTTGTATCTCTATACTGTAGTTTTTATGTATCAATTTTGTGGTTGATTACTATTTTATTTTTTAGTTTTAGGTTTTACTTAGAAGCTTGCAGTACCCGTTTAATCTATTCCCCTATTCAACATATGCGTGATGGTTTACTCAGCCCGGAAAAAAGTTGTTGCGTAATATGTTTGTGTCTGATCATATCTTGTTTGGTTCTTATTAAATTCCTCGTTTTATACAGCACGTCGCGCCGTAATATGAGACAGAATATTGATTAGAACAACAGAAGCTTCGAGAACTCGAGACGTTTCTCTCGGGATGGAGACTTACCGACGTTCTCATTAGATTGCGTCGTTAGATGTAAGTCGTTTGTTTACTCTATTGATAATGGTGTCTTTATTAATGTTGAAGTATAATTAAATCGATTTTAACCAATTACCGTAACGCAGTATATTTTGACGCAATAATTCCATTTGTTTTGACGGCGTCGTTTTTATAGTATCCGTTGCGAAGGTTAATAAGCGCTCGATGGTTAGATGGACCGGTGGAAATGGATTCGAGTTGTATGACGTTGTGTTTAGGTGTATTTTGTGGTGGCGCGGTTCATGTTTATCGCCGGCAACAAGTTTGGCGACCTAGTGAATGCTCTTTGATAATATTTTACGAGCGCGCAGGCACCTGTCTGGGGATTTTCGTTTGTTCCGCGTTATTTTAGGACAAACTAGACCTTGTCGTGAGTGGGACGAATAGATTATGTTATGTAACGTTTCGATTGCGGATATAAAGAAATTGGGCCAGCGGTTGTTTTGAATGTTAGGGTTGGCGATCACACCATGTTCTTATAGTAATAATCTCGGTAACTTTTGTAAGAAATGGGAAAATTATTTGTAAGAACTAATTAATAGATGATAATATTGAAGAGCAATGTGTTTTATAAAACTTAAATAGTGTACTAAAACATGTTATTACTTCACGAGTGTTGTATCAAGCTCAGTAAACCACAGCCTAGCAACAAGATTAATGTTATTTGAACATGCTGTATATTTCCTGTTCAAATTCCAGTTTGTTTGTCCTTTGTATTGAATTCAATCCCCTGCGTGTACACTACAGTGAAGTAAACACGGCAAAATGTAATCATTGATTGGTTGTAACGACCGATCTAATCTTTTGATCGTTTGCATGGCGTCAGTCCAAAATTTTGTCACTACAAAATTGATTTTTAATAAACATTTAGAGAAAGAAATCAAGAAAATCTAAGGAACATGAATAAGAATCAAGATAAACTAAATAACACTAGGTCATTTGAAACTACCGATATACATAATTTTAATGTACTGTCTGTACCATAACATACATAACAGCGTATCATCAATTTGATTAGATTCAACTGATAGCGTCAAAACGTACCACAAGGATGACGGCAATAAAAATAACAAGTGACGTAACATTACGTCGAGAACAATTAAATGGCTTCGTTAAATTCCTCTGCGATATACGAATCTCGGTATAAACGGCAGAGCGAGTGCGATGCACCGAGTTGACCGGTAGAATGTCGTCTATGTGCTCCAACGCACGCCCGCGATCTTCCATAAAGGTTAGTACCAAGTGACCCTACTTATCCAATTCAATATCGCCCTTATCTTCAAGAAATTAAGCCTATATTCCCGTACCCGGTGCAATATGGTGTAAATATTTGCAAAGTATATTTCCTCGCGTGGGTGCTTGGCTCTTATCGGATGTTAGCCAATGTTATAGCTCAGCATCTATGCCTATCGCACCGATAAAATCTTTTATCGCAGCACCGACCAAATTCAATTTGGCTCCGGCCTGCCGCTCGATACGCCTCTACGTCGGGATATTTTTAGCCCATATAATTTTTTCAGTGGCTCGATTGATTCCTGATCAAAATTGCAGTTTAAATAGGATTGTAAAGCATAAAAACAATAAATATGAAAGCTATTCTGGTGAACTTTTTACCAACCAAACTGATATTTTTAAAATGCACGAACGGGCAATAATAACTTGTGGATCAACCCTAATTGTTTATTTGCCAAATAACAATTATTCCGTTATTTTGTGGACATCTTAAAAAAAGTCATCGTGTCACATAACCAGTCTCGCGAACGATGCATCATTCAAGCCGGATGCTTTTGCAGATGTGTCTTGATGGCTATAAAATTAGCCGTCTGTACTTGTACGTGGAAGAATTTAAGAAATATTTGAACAGCTTTCGACCGAATCAAAACTTGTTTTAGGACCACTGTTTGTTTGAGGTCGTGTAAAAACTATGATAGCTTTCGATACGGTCTTCCTCTGAAGTTCGTACATTTGAAGTAGTATTGTGCACACATTTGCACGGTCTTTCATAAAAGCTGTCGACGCAGTCAAACTGCGAACTTTGTTTAAGGCTGTTGGTATCGTCTGGCTGTGTAAGACGCGGATCGGCATTCCTGGCCGGATGCCGCGTGCCGGGGGCCGGGACGACATGCGCTCCCATGTTATGTACTCGATGCTGAATTTCTCGCTTCAACGGATGCAGTTTAAAGCAAATTTTAATCGTTACTAGGGAGCCATGCATTTTGCTGAACAGTTTCGGATTGTTATGCTAAACTTTGGTTCTACAATAATTTCATTAATGTTGGTATTACAGCTTAGTTAAACTTGTAAAATGTATTTGTACCAAGGAGGTTATTTATTGAAATACATCCAGCCGCATTATCTAACTTAAACTTCTACATCTAAACCACAAATAAATAACCTTCGAAGCCGCTGTTCAATGAAAGTATGCAGCTAGTTTTGTTGAAATTCACGTTGAATGGATTCTTTACATTCTGTTTTATGAGAGAGAGAGATCATCACAATCACAGGAAGTAATCAGTAGAGTAAAAGTCGTAAATGAAACACGAAGCTCGTCATTAATAGAAGAAAGCAGCCTCAAAATCATTGATCAATCACCATTTTGTCTGGCCACTTTTTGGCATAGTTTTATGACGGCATAGGATGATTGTATTTATCTTTCATAAAGCCGATGATACAAAATTCAAAATTATTTGCTCATGTAAGTGTCAATGATACACTTTCTTATATGGTAGGTATTGTCTATCGAGACTTTAGGAACTGTTATCGTAATGATTTAAATGATTTATTTTAATGTATAATTTTGTTCACATTATAAACTGACGTCCGCTATTAATTGCTAGGACGAAATAAAGGATTTGAATTTGAATATCAAGTAGAGTCGTTCGGTTGATATTGTCTTATGTTTTATCGCGACCTACATCTACTATGACCTAATCTCCTATTACTTGGTAAACTTCGCTCTGTTTGCTAATTATATTGATAACAGTGGGTTTTCTCATGATCTTTGACGGATATTTTCGTCACGATACTTCGAGATTGCTTCTTCTTAACATCCACTGAGAATGTGATGTTTGATATTTTTGTATAATTGTAAAAAAACATGTCGTTCGGTGTTTGCGAGGGTGTCGTTACGAGACTATTTTAAACGAAGTTTATTGCAATCGTTGTTACAAATGTTTCTCTGTGAATCGTTAGGAGCCGAACAGCCGCCGGCGCTATTCTCTATTCACCCAGTGGACTGGCAACAGTTGCATTGCCAAAAATACGACGCGTCCGTCTGTCGGCGTCGCGTGCGATGCGCAACGACCTATTTCTGTATCGTATTCCGCTGCATGGTTTGTTTACAAAGGGTCCCACTCACAAAGGAATGCCTCTACACGTATTTTTGTCCTCGGATCGGCTTTTGTCTCGCCTAAGGAAATTCTGTATAGAATGTCTTGCTTTACAAGTGTAAATATTTTAGCATCAGTCTCGGTACTTTCTTTTATTAAACTTTAATCGGTTGTAGCTGTGCCTGTGTTGTAAGCGAGTTCTTAGCTCATATTATTTATTTATGTGCAAGTGAAATTGTTTCTCTCGTTGGATATGAAGGTTTTCAAAGATTAAATTCTTTATCAATATGGGTATATTCAATGAATAAGCTTTTAATGGACAGTACACAAGTCCTGTTGGATCAAGATCAATTGACTCCCCTCTTCCCAATTTTTGAGCGACACTGTCATTAATATTAATTGAAGATTTAAGATTTTTGTCTATTCTTTGTTACAGTTAGAGCCTATAGAATTTTACTTGATACGTGAAGTTTCTAATCTTAGCCAACAATTTCCCCTTGTGTGTGACATTAAATTTCCGTTTTGTCATTTATGTGTCAACACGTTCATATGGATGATTTAGTAGCTTTAGTGAGTCAAGTCTATTAAAGGAGTTTTATTTGTGGTTCACGTATTTTTTTTAGATCACGAGTTAGATCCCAAATTTAGAATTTCGTAGAGATGTTCAGCCTTTATATTGTGCGTTGTTTGAAATTGACGTACAACACGCGTGTTGCTTATGTTTATTTTAATAATCACAATTATTTAATTTCCAAGGGGTTCAAGGTCAGTGATTTGCGTACAGTTACATTTTTACCATGATTTTTTCAAATGCAAAGGTGTTATCGTGGATTAAAAACGTCGAGGTACTTGCAATTTTTCTTAGTTATCCAAATTGGTAAAGCTCCAACCATTTACAATTATGCTCAAATATATTCTAGGTATCTATCGTTTTGATCGGAAAAGTTTATAACCACCATAACCATGTCACCCCGGGCACCTATGGTAAGCGTATCTGCCGTGTCTGCACTGCACCGTGCTTTCCACGGGGTCACTGCTCTCAGACAACACGACGCCGTCACGTGAACACCAGACACTAATGTGTCTCGCCATAGTCGCCATGGCTGCCGAGTGCCCGCCGCCCGCTGCCCGGCCTTGCGCAACAGTGTAATTATTGCCTTTCGCGGTGTTTGCTGTTTGTTTGTTGGATTTTGTTCTCTAATTACAAGATATTTGTCTATCTTAACGTCTTTTTTTATTTATTAATAAAATTATCAGTTGGAAATTGGAGTTGTTAATTATCAGTTGATGCCAAGTGCCAATCAATTTTGTCCTAAATCTAATGCCAGAATTCATGGCAGATTTCGCAGAAATATTAACGATGTCAACTAAATTAAATACTAAGCACCAGCTAAAACGTATTACGAAGTTTTTGAGATAGCATATTCCTATTTTCATACATACATTCTTGAAAATTGGTTACATGACTCCGCGTATATTTACATGAAAAATTTAACATTGACGCACCTCGTGTTGACGTTCAGCCGAGACGCATGCCCGAGAAAAGTGGAGCAAACCACGGGCGAAACTACATTGAACCTTAGGAGTACCGTAATAAAATGTCTTTTGTTTTAACATCGAATCAGTTTTGTGTGCCGGTATCACGTGAGCGGTGTCATGCCAAAGTAAATTGTATATTGTCGTTGGAAGGTGTATTTCGGTTTGTGGGGTACGTCAGTTAGCAACAAGGAGATCATATTATCAATCTTCGTCGGAGAACGCACGGTTGCCGTTGCGCGGTTCTCAGAGTTTTGGCCTTTTGGCGGACGTGTTTTATTGCCCGTTGTTTTTTTGGGTTTAATCGGGCGGATTGACGACTTCATCGCCCGTCGGTTCGCTAGTTGCCAACGAAGAACACGCCAAATATCCCTCTTTGCGGTTAACGTCATGTCTTAAATGCAGTTCATTAAACTACTATAACATCGGAGACATTTTTATTTCATTAAAATATTACTACGATTTAACTAAATATGCTGGGAATTTAAACTTTTGTTCACAAATATGTAGTTTGTGTTGTTTCATCCCCACATGATAGATCGGCACGATTGATTAGTTACTTAGTATTGCTGTAATTCTTCTTTCGTGTCACTAATTTAATGTTGTCAAGAAAGTACGAGTAGATATAGAGGCAAAAAAAAATTTGTAGCTATACGTTGTCATAAAGATTTAAAGCGATTTTTTAATCATTCACAACTACAAATGTATCTTACCTAGTTACCTTACCTTACCTTAACGATAATATTCAAATTTTGCCACTGAGTTATGTTACTCAGGATTCCTAAATTCCTAAAATTTGAGATTGATGACGTCATTTGCAAGTGTCGTTAACTTCGGGTCAGAGTGGAACCCAACATTTGCTGATAGCAAGAAACTTTATAGTAGCTAGTCGATGTTTATCTCACAAAACACTGCAAATGATTTTCTATTGAATTGATCTAATAGCAGACACGGATAGCTTCATTTAAAATTAATAACCCGGTATCGCATCAATAACTTAGTATTCACATCCTCGCTTATTAGATCAGCTTCATTAGATCGGCAGGCCGATTAAATAAATCTCCGTTATTCCGAATGGCGACTATTCAGCAAAGCATGCTCGGAAACCAGATTAATTGCTCGTCCGAACTAAATCGACGCGTGTTAATTGAATTTCATTGAAGTGAAAATATTGTGAGTGCAGCTAAGTCGGCATCGTGTACGGAACATGAAATGAAACTCGATAAGTATGTCGCTATTTTAGATGATCCGCTTGAAGTCTATAGCCACTGGCCGAAAGTACGCGGAATCTATAGTCTTGAAAAAGGATGATAATATTGTAAGATGAGCATTTGAGTTAGGTTATTTAGATATCCAGTAGCTTATGCCTTATAATATGGAAGCTTCCTTAAATATTAATAAATCTAGAATTATCTCGCTAGTTGTCTCACTATGTGCTATTTAAATATTTATGTGTATGCCCAAGTTTCTCTTTGTTACCGATACAAAGCGAGAAAATAGTATCATTCGATATTGCTTTGTTTATAAACAAGCATTAGCGGCGTAACCTCAAGGATATATCTGTGTTGCGTTCTTGCATTACGATTATGAGTAATCTTGTTTACGACTGGCTCGTTATTATTAGCTCTTGTATTAATATCAGTAGACTCCATCTCTGTTGCACGTGTGTGAGTTACTTTAAGAACGTTTATTTCAACTTGATAATACGGAATAGCTTTTTTGTTTTTGGTGTTAGACTTTGCACCTGACTACAGCATTCTTATATCTGTCGTTCTTATTGTTACTGTCCGCTTCTTTATCGTGATCTCATATGTTTGCATTTGCACTCACTGAACTGATCGAGCAGGTTAACTTTTTAAAAGGTCACATTTGTTTTAATTCGGTCATGAAACTTCTAGTTTCGGACAGATATTTGGATCTACGACTTAACTAACGCCTATTGCAGTGGAGTTGAAAGCTTCTAGGAGCCAATAATTGGTATTGGTAATTTTATTTTTGCATTAATAGTTAACGGAATTGTTTAATATTGACCTACTAATGTCTATTCCATTGAGTATAATAAACAGATTTACACGTATACAAGTGATTCAATGAATCTAGAAAATTCAAACCACTTTAGGTAGTTTATTGTTTCGGCGTTCTGTTCTTCAAATGGGGCCTCAAATTGTGATTAGCTGTTATGGCATCATTCTCAGGCAAGGTCCTCGGGACGTGAGCCTCGCCTAACTGACTCATGTCGTATGACGTCACGGCTATTTAATAGAACACTGTACGCGTTGTTGTTTTTTTATGGACAGCCTTCCGTCCATTCATGCGCTTCGCAACTTTTTTGTGTGATTGTTTGCAAATGTTACTTGTCGATCTGCTTTGCGGTTTTTTCGCAAAACTTAGTATGGAAACTTGTGATCAGTGGACTTAATTTACCTTTGTTAATTTGAGAACATCGATTTTTGATTAAAGGTAAGTTAGGTAAGTTACGTGGCTAAGTTACAACATCGATAAATGCTGCTCAGTAATAAACATTTAGAGTATATTTTAAAATAATGATGATTGATTAAAAAGTGGGATAGACGACGCGTAAGCTCGTTTGCCTGCATTTAATTCATTAATATAAAAACTGAACGTTTGCAAATTGCAGTTTACACGGCGCATGTCGCTGGTTATACGCATTCCGAGTAATTTAGACGCGATAAAAATGTTAACGATCAACAATGGACGATGTCATCGCAATCTTTCATCGGAAATGTATTGACGTTCGATTCCGGTAATCGACGCTTCAAATAGGTTAATGATCTATGACATTACGTTAGCTGTTTTATTTTGTTCAAAAGCTGTTGTTTGTCTACCGTTTTATTTGATCAAATAGTCGCTATGAATTAAAATTCAAGCCATGCTATAACCTTTTATTTTATTTTTTCATTCTGCTGAACAACGTATGTGGTTACGACTTGATTTTTTAAATTCTATTTAAAAAAATATTTTGATTTGAGGTTATGTCTCTCGCCACGTTGTAGGCTATTTAGAAAGATTTGAGTGTCAAGTGTTACGGAATATTTTTCAAATTCCATACTGTCTAATCCTGAACTAGGTGTAATGATAACTTCTACAAAAGACATGCACACAGAGGCTAAGTGAGTGTGTGTGTGTACACGCATACAACAAAACACCTGAAGCTAATTCACGCCTAACGACTGGAAGGCGTCTGTCGTCGGCTCATCGTCGACAATAAACATCTATTGTTTCTCATATCTGGGCCTCTCTTTGTTGCCGAGTCCCATTTATAACGCGCGTTAGCCTTTATTTGCGCACCGGGGCTGCCGGGATTGCCGTGACTTGTGTTAAAACAAAATCCGAAAGAGAACTTAGACCTGATCTGAAAGCGTCTACAACTTTAACTAATTGTCGGCAGTGCCATAACTAGGACGACGCCAGCGGTGCCTAGGCATTGGGGACAGAATATACAGACCACAAAGTTTTCCAAGGGCGCAGTTGTTCGCGACGAGTGGATAAAGAGCTAATTATGGTTCCGATTGTTGATAAGCATTTGTTTGTCATCTAAGCATCTTTTATTCTGGTGTGTTGTAGTTCTGCAGCCAAACCATAAATTAGCAACAACAATTCTACCATTGCTACTCATCCAACGAAATGCTATCGCCATGCTGACGATCAAAATCATTGGACACCGAAACTTGGACACAACCTTAACACACTGCAGATGTTTATTATTTAGTGTGGTTTTCAATTTTGGCTCCTTCTATCACATCTTGTCTTGCACAAATGACTTGCAAATAAGAATCGCTGTGTCGATCATTATTCGCTATACCTGTAGTCTCTGACTGGGCGACTTGTATCTGTTGATAACCGGAACTGATTGTTTATCTCTCCTAGCAACGTATTGAGCTCTGTATTGTTGATATCATGAGCTGGTTGCGATAGTTGGTAGGAACATCACTGTGTTTGACGTTTGATACTGATAACAAACTGAATTTTTGACTGACATTCATCCAGCGAGTTTATGTAAATCATATAACGTATAGTGCAGTCTGCTAAGTTGCTCTAAGAAAATAAAATATATATACTTGAAGTCTGAAAAATACCTGGTTTAAATTATTCCTTGAAATGCAGTAGGTTGTCTCAAGATCCTTGCAACTGATTCCAATTCTATATATAAATATCAAATAGCAAGTACTATTAATACTAGAATAAATAATTTGTCTAACGGCGGCGGCCGGTCGGCTCGTCTCGTGTTAAGTGGCTCAAACGACGTTTCCTATGTTGCAATCCCGGACGTGTCTCTTGGGTGTTCCGCTGTCTCCGGAGCTTCTTATTACACTAAGATATACATTAGAATAATGGAGAAGTATAAGGAGGAGTATAAGAACGAACGTCATTTGACAAAGTCCTTAACTTTACTCTGGGGAAATAATTAAGTTGATGAAGATGCTGTTATTGTTGTTGTAATATTTAGATTATTTCTAGAACTTACTGGTTTTGTTTTGTGCATAACTGAGGCGATGTCGATAAACATGTTCGTTATTTGATAGCATAGCATTACTTGTTTCTATAGATGAAATTTAGAAATGTTATAAAGAAAACTCAAAATCAAACAAATGGTTTCTCCCTTAGCATAAGAAATACTTGTATCAATGTCATAACAGTCGATCGAATGCTACCCTTTCGTTGTAATTTTACATTATTCCGTCAAACTCATTAAAAGGGTACAGTCGGCAGCAAATAGATCGCGACATATAAGGCTGTCAAATAGTTCGATACAGCCAAAGTGGTCAAAAATATCGATACAGTCATAGTGGTCAAATTATTGAGTGCACCCAACCTGTCCAAATATATCGATACACCGGGTTGTCAAATAGATAGATACACGCTAGCCGCCATTATTATAGCGACAAGCAAAGCGTCAATAGTAACCAAGCACCCAAAGTGGCCAAAAATATCGATACACATAAATAAAATAAACGTTATTGCCCAGATAATCGGTTTTAATTTAGATCGGAAAGTTTTCCTATGTTAATTTTATGGGAAGATTTTTGTACATTGCTATGTTAATTCTTCATACTAAAATGGCGACGGATTTGGATGAAGTTAAATATTCAATTAAATTTGTTATTGCATATTACGAAGTTCCACGAAGGAACGGAGATGGTATATGCGTTTAGGGTGAGAGGTTGTGTGTTTGTTTGCATGTTTGTGCAAAACCTATGCAACGATGTTTCTCCAGAACTATTGGACCGATTTAGATACGGTTTTTAGTGAAGGATATTGTGAGTCACAGGAGATTGTTCTTAGACAAGTTTAAAGGTGGTATGGTCATAACTCACTAGGGAGTGTAGCAGCAGCGTTTTGAAATATACTAAGACTATTCCCTTTATCTGCGGACTGGTTAAAGTAATTTAGCCCGAACTTTCAGTAAAGAGTTTATTATAGACCCTCAAACATT
>LGAG01000229.1:489653-501698 GCA_001278395.1 Lerema accius
CCGCTGCGGATCACCATCCCCATGGACAACGACGGTCGCAGTCCAGCGCCGTCGCCCACTGGTGAGGTTCATAGAGTGCCTAGTTGAATTAGCGCACGGGAAATGTCTTTTAACATGCCGAAAGGAAACCACGATGATGTTGGTATCACCAATTTCGGCTACTAAATGAGGGTCATTAAATATCTACGTGGGTACTATAAAGTCTATAAACGCTATGACGAGAACTTGGAGTCACGTTCGTCTGCCTGAGCATGTTTTGAATTAACAATTACATAGTTATAGGTATGACAAAATTTTAAGTCAATAATGAACTTGTCTTCTTAGTATACGAGTTTAAATGTAGTGTGTGTCTGTTTCCAGGTACGATAAGCGCGACGAACAGCTGTCCGACCTCCCCCCGGGGCGCGGGCTCGTCCGGCCGGCGGCATCCCGACCTGGGGCTGGTGGCGCAGTACGCCGTCCTCACTGAGCACCAGCGACCCAACTCCAATGGAACTGCTGTGAGTGTGTCCTATGTTAACAGTTTTGCTGTACTCGATCTCCGGATACTAGGTATTTTTCTGGTCCACTGCCGAGTAGCTTTTTTGTAGCAGTGGTAAATTAATGTTTGCTTACGAGGCATTCCATCAACTTATTCACTTTTTAATTACCTCTTGAAGATCCCCACATCTTCTAGTTTGTGACAGATACTACTATAACACTGTCTGAAAGCGTTTATTTCGACCGTTCCCCAGGCGTCATCGACGACGGGCGAGAGCTACGGGTCTCGGGACGTGCGCGACGTGCGCGACGCGCGCGAACACCGCGAGCCGCGCGACGACGCCAAGCCGCCGTACAGCTACGCGCAGCTGATCGTGCAGGCCGTCGCCAGCGCGCCGGACAAGCAGCTCACACTCAGCGGGATATACAGCTACATCACTAAACACTACCCCTACTACCGCACCGCTGACAAGGGATGGCAGAACTCCATACGTCACAATCTGTCGCTCAATAGGTGGGTGTTGTTTGAGATTGATTGGATTACTTAAGGAAAGTCCAAAGTTTAACAATTTAACCTGCATTACAAAATAAATTAAATATACATACATAATTACAATGAAATTAGTTGTTACTTTGTCGGTATCTACTTGATTTTTTGTTAGATATGCTGTTTTAAAGAATTTCTACTTGTAAGCTAGCATTCTGTTCAGTTACAACAATCTAAATTTAGGTTTACGTGCTGCTTATAAACCTACCCATGCATTAGCGTTATGTGTGTTGTTTACTCACTATATTATCAAATGCTGTGCCAAATTTCAATTCATTCATACACAAAGGAATGCTCTAATCACGTGGCAGTAGCCGTTGATCCGTTCCGATCAAACGTTCGGGAGTTTAGAACATGTTTTATTGTATGTAGTAAAAGTACATGGTGGTGACGTCACGCGGAGGCGAGTTGGCAGCACTCCACGCGCCGGTTGTCACCGTCATTACCGCCTTATTTGGTAGCGGCGGCTCGGTTGCCGGCCGCTTATGTATGCCGCCATGTTATATGTAGTGTGGGGGCTTTCAGTTTATGACATTGGTGAATTAGGCCCTAATTTGGGCTAGTAATGTTTGGCTGTAATTGATGGTTTTGATGTCTGGCTACTTTATACCAAGGTTGTTTGTAATTAATAATGTAGGTGGAATAAAAAAAAAATGGGATTGTAGGTAGTTCTGTTGGTAGGCATTTGGGGAGATTCAGTTATGTATTTTGTCTTAGGTTGACATGCAGTAAGCATCAGGGTGTGAGTGTAAAATTAGTTCATGTATTTAAACTACGGGTAAAAAAAATATTGTCTACAATTTAGTGAGTTGTTGGTTACACAGACCTGAGATGACCTGTTTCACGGAACCACACAAGGTAACCTATAAGGTAACATGATGCTCAATATGAGGCCTGTTTCTCCTCAGATACTTCATCAAGGTGCCCCGCAGCCAGGAGGAGCCGGGCAAGGGCAGCTTCTGGCGCATCGACCCGCAGAGCGAGGGCAAGCTCATCGAGCTGGCGTTCCGGCCGCGGCGGCCGCGCGGCGTGCAGTTCAGAGCGCCCTTCGGACTCTCCTCGCGGTACGACTACCATTACCTAACTAACACTGCAACGGCATCTCGTACACGACCTCAGTCTGAGAACACTAGCTCAAGATTCGATTTATGACTCGACGCATGAAGTGTCAAATACATATCTGAGAAATTGAGTCCTTTATAACGCTCTTAAATTGAGATTGGTATTGAATTGTAATGTGGTTTTGGAATTTCATAGTGTTCACATGTAGCAATGGAACTATGAAAATTATTATGACCAGTAGTTTAGGAGTTAGGAGGGAACAGATAAACATACATACATACCGGTCGAAATTATAACCCTTCTTTTGGCTTCGCAGTAGTCGGGTAAAAATTTTGCACTACTGATAAGAGAGGTAAAGATAGAAGTAAACTATTATTAGTTTATTTGTTAACCATACGTCGGAACACGTGACAAGAGTGTGTGTGTGTGTGTTCCAGGAGCGCGCCGACGTCGCCGTCGCAGGTGGGCGTGTCGGGGCTGGTGACGCCGGAGGAGCTGTCGCGGGAGCCCACGCCGGACCTCTTCACCGGAGAGGAGACCGACCAACAGGTACGACGGGGAAAGATCCTCTGTCCCTTTTATTATGTATATGTAACAAGAGTAACGAGTAAGCAGTGCCACCAACCTGTGTCACCTGTTCTCACTGCTCCACGGTTGACTTGTCTAGTGGTTAACGACTTAGTGCTATATTTATTACTATCGCACTAAAATTCACGGCGTTAATATTGTGGCTACTTTAACTAAGTTTTCATTTAAACCGACCAGATTTATTGTTCGATGTAAATTGCCGTGAACAATGTGATTAAAAAAGGGAGTCTTAGCATAGCGTAACATGTATGGTGCATGATGATGAGCGTGGTTTGTCTCCCAGGGCGGGCAGCAGCGGCTCAACAACAGCGGCGGCTCGCAGTCGGCGCAGTACCTGTTCCCGCAGCGCAGCGGCGTCAGCCAGAGCGCGCCCGGCTCGCCAGGTCACTACACACTACCTCACATTACACTAGCTAGACTATGTTATATTAACATACTTTTATTATGACGTCAAGGCCCGAATACCGAAGCTAACTGTCCAATGATGGTAGGTAGTTACCGCCGTCTATGGACAACCGCAATCACGGAAGTTTCCTGCGTGACTGATGCTGACGAATGACCCCTTTATCTTTCGTTACTAATATATTTGTTTGACTTTTCATTTTTCATTTTTAACATTAATAATTTAACAGTTTAATTTACAAATAGAAAACCGACTGAGTAATTAAATCCTAGGAGTACATTTATCCTAATTTAATAACACAATGGTAGCCTTTATAATATCTCTAAAAATGACATCAGTAATTATTTTCCGAACTTGCAACCGATTCCTAAGATTAAACGAACTTACAATGTTGATGTAAATCTAATACAGCGTATATAATAGTAGTAGTAGTGACGTGTGTTGTAATAGTAAGTTGTGTGTCGCAGGTCACGGGCTGTCGTACAACGCGGGCGGCAGCGGGCTGATGATGGCGGGCCATCAGATCACCGTCGTCACCAACGGCGCCGGCGGCGAGCGGGAGGGTGAGGCCGCATCGCACTATCATATACTGCTACTGACATTGATTGTGGCCTGTAGCTTGTGGCCTATGTTTATAGACAGTCTGTGTTACGGTCTGCCTAGGCTCCGCGCTGTTATTAACCAAACCGCCTAACGAATTATTCAATGTAGATTGCTCAACAAGCACGAAAGTGTTTTTTTTCATGGGCATGGGTGGCATGCCCATACATTATAACAAACTTTGAGGACTAAGGGAGTAGAATATTTTCGCAAAAAACTATTCAATTAATTTACTTTTCTTAGGGTCTTTGTCTAAAATTCTTGATCATTCTGACTACGTGTTCTTAAAGCGATAGAAATGTGCATATGAAAAAGGAACTTAGTTTTAGCAATAGTGGTGTGAGAAGGCCCTTAGTATATTTTTTTGTTGTTTCTATGTGTTTTTTTTAACTTACAACTACCTGTCTGGGCCCTATACTTGCCCGGCTCGCGTGCTAAGTGTCCCCTGACATGAGGATCAGGGCTATTTCTATGTTATAGTAAGCTATATATATTGTGTGTAACGTGTACTTGCCTGGTGATACAGAGAAGTACGTGGTGGGCACGACGAGCGGCGGCGGGCTGCTGTCGCTGCAGGAGGAGGACGCGCAGGCCGCCAACGTCGTCATACAACACTCGCCCTACTACGCGTGAGTATTGCCGCTGTTCGGTGCACGTGTACGGAATAATAGTCGGTTAGAAAGAGTAATTGTAGGTGTTAAAGGGCTAGGAATGGGTCATCGCAATACAGGCTACTCGATACTGTTAACGATGGCCAGGGGTGACAGTGAAAACCAACTTACTTGTCTAAGTAAATATAAACTTAATACAAGATAGTTACTTACATATAGATAATTATGTTCGTTAGTTGTAACAGTAAATAATTTTTATATTTAATGGTCCATTATGATACTGTGTTTGATTCCCTACAAGACAGAATTTAAAATGATTTCTGTTCTCAATTTGGGTGTGTGTGTTGCCCATATCAAGTACAATACGGGAAATTCTAGTGTGGGGCTATGAACTCGGATGCGTGGGGTCAATTATTTATTAGTTTTCGCCGAAGATTGGCGAGACTCAGGACCTAACTTGGTGGTGTGTATGTGTTGTCAGGGGGTACGGCGGCGGCGAGGAGGGCTGCTCGTCGCTGGGCGGCGAGCTGGTGATCGAGGAGGCGCCGGCCGACGCCACGCCCTCGCCCGCGCCCGCGCAGCCGCCGCACAAGAGGGCGAAGCACCACCATGTGAGTACACGCCTCCAATGTAGTGTAGCCCGTGGAGAGAACACGATTGAGCGTTTGAACGTCTTGTGTCTGATCGTCTGTGTTTGACGATGAGAGGTACGCGTTGATATGAAATTGGTTTATTGAAGATTAAAGATTTACATATGCATGCAAGTTTGATTATTTATATAGGCATCTATAATGTCATAACAGATCCATCAGTAAGAGTGATTGAAACCAATTGGGGTGGTAGACGTTATAATTTGGAAATATTTAAAAAATATCAATATTTTTTTAAAGAAATTGTTATAAAATTCCAGATCTCTGATATGGAGGACCGGCGCGCATATTGACGCCGTGTCCCCGTCACCTCTACATAACACGTTCTGTTGAGTTTGAGAGGAGGAGGTCGATATACAAAGACTGCACGTTCCGCGGCGACACCGCATCCGCGCCGCCGGCCGCCCGCGGACGTCACGTGGCGATAGCAATAAATTGACAGTAATTCTGACGAAGATGATGGATGTCGTCGAGAAATCGAACTTAAAGTGTTAAGGATAAAGTGTTATTTCGAGTGTCTTTACCTAGGGCTAAGTGCGGTGTTCTGTTTTGTTGTGCGAGCGCCGTCGAGCGCACGGGCTCGGCTCTGACGTTTACAATGTCAAGTTCACAGTTTTATTTTTTCTGTTTTGCGTTAGCGGCGTCGCAGTCGGCGTCCGGAGGTCGAAACCTGTACAGAAATTGAACGTATTTGAGTTCGTTAGGAGTTATTTTATTGAGTTTATTGTTGTATGAATATCTGCAAGTATCTTAATAGGAATGTATGATTTTTTAAATGTAACGTGAGTTCTATGAAGTCGTAGATGGTTTTAATTAGCGTAAGTTTTAGTGGCGTTGAGTTGTTGTCCTCGCGACTTCGTGTCGAGACGCGGACTGCGCGCCGCGAGTTATGTACCAAGTGCAATGTACGGAACATTTATAATTTATAAACTTAGTCGTAGAATTAAATGCTTAATATGTTAAGGAGTAAATGCAGAGTGCACCTACGGGGAGCGCCGTTTGAGCGGATTATATCAAAAGGTTCATCTAATGTCACCACTAATAGGAGAAATATTATGTTCTAAAAACGCTTAAACATATTATGTCCGAAGCCGTTAGAAAATAGCTTAATTATATAACAATAATATATATTGTTAGTGTGTCACATTTACGTTAAACGTTTTTCGTAGGTGATTACAACAATTTGATAATGGACCAAATTAAACATCACGAAAGCATGAGTATTATATTTATTTATTATACTTACTGTTGTTAACGACAATATCATAAATAATGAAAACCTTTTCTTTTCTATAACGAAGAATAAACAATAAATTTACAAATAAAATGATCATATACTTTATAGTCATTGTCTAACCAGCTTACTCACTGACATTTTAGACCCTATGGCAATACAAATAAACCAGTAATTTGTGTGAATGAGTAATAATAGCGTCATTAATGAATTTTGTGTGATACATTGTATCGCGAGTGGAGTAAGATGTCAGAATTGCTTCAAACTTGTATGCCGTTTGCGGAATGATAACATGGCAATATGATAAGAGTGTGAGGGCGCATGCGAGATTGATCCATATTGGATAAGTTCACCATCATACTTAGTGGTTTAAATCTCACTGATAAATTGTGTAATCTACCTAATGAAATAATGAAATGCTCATAGCTCGGCGTTTGCGTCGGTTCTGAGAGATCGATGAAGTTAGATAACATTGCGATTGGCCACTAACTTCTTCACCAATCACCAAAGTGGTTTATATTGTAGGCTTAGATGGCCTCAGTTTTGAGGAGAAACTCTTACTCAGTAAGGAGTCATAGATGGGTTGGGCCAATAGAATAATTGAAAAGATGACAAGCACAAATATGAATGACTTCTCGCTGTTATGATAATGATAAGATATTAAGTGATTGTAATCAAACTAGCGTCATAGCAAGCATAAAATATGCCCTTGCATACTTATCATGCTCCAAGTATACAAGTATACCTGAAATTTAAAAAAAACGAATTAACGGAGTACAACTTTTTAAATTCCTCGTTGTCTCACGGGTTCGATGCTCGTTCTAGGTAAATTTACAACAATATTATTATAAATATTGAACTCTTTGAAACATTTTATCTATCCGCTGTGTAGTGATCTTTTTCAAATGTTAATGAGTTGATAACAATATTTTACAATTATGATAAAATTATGATAATGATGTAAACGAATGTTAACAAATTTCGAATCTTTATAGATAGTTCTTGAATTTGCAAAGTGTAGTTAAATTTCCCCTTGTATTATGAGCAAATTGTATAGCTCATTCCCCATCACATTAGACTAATAAAAATAGTTGCTAAATATGCAACAAAAAATAAATATATAATAAATAATATAAAACTACAATAACAGTAGATATTTTGTTTCAAACAACATGCAACTGAAATTTTCATTCATAAATATGAAATTCACATTTAAATTATGATTTGAATGTTAATCTCCATATCACTTTATTTAATAATAAAAAGTTAATTAATTAATATTCACTACTTAACCCTTCCAGTTGTTAATAGTGTCTATGTTATTAAATTTAATGATGGGGATTTATTAGTTATTGCTGCCGTCATAACCATCAATGTAGCGAATTGTATTGAAATGTTGAAAAATATTTAGCAAACAGCGAGGTATAAAGTGATGTCCAAAACAAACAAGTTTATAGTAAATTTCGCCTACGAGTGTATGAGGTACTTCTTAGTTATATAACATATATAACAAGGTGTATATCGATCTGTGCGTGTATGTGTATATTATGTAGTATCTGAGTAACGCTACCGAAACCGATTGGATAAACCAAAATTGCCTTTGTATGGGATTACTCACAAATTTTTGTTTTTATCTGCTTTTGGATAAGTTGTCATAGTAATCCATAAAAACAGTATTCCCATGTTATCCATCACACAAATATAATTATTATCTAGATTGGATTTCCTATTTCAGCCCCTAAAGGGACAAAAAGAGTTTTGTAATAATAGAAAATTGTAGTCCAACCATGAATAAAAATAGTACAATAATGTACAATCAACTTGGTTTGATAATTGATAAATAATATTCGAGGAATTAACCGATGTTATTATTCATGGTATCATTACAAAACTGATTTAGCTTTACAATTATTGCAATATTAAAGCGTAATTTATTATACGCTTACTTGTTTTCAAGAAGGGCAGTCGACGCATTAGAGTGTAAGTTCGATTGTAAGCTTTATTTATATGGAAATATCGATCAAATTCGTTTAACACGAAACTAGTTGACTTACCAAACGCATGATACTTTTTTCTATTCGGTTGTAGCAATTGTATGGAGAAGGAATATTAGTTTTATTTGTTGTAATAGTTATTTAAAGGAAAACAAAAGATTTATGTATAAGTCAACTCTTACTGAAAGAAGAATTGCAGGGAAATCGGTGTAAAATATTGCAGAGAATTTTAAACCTTATTTACTAATTGAAAAGGTTTAAATTTTGAAATAGCGCTCGATGTTGTAATGTTCGATGATAGTCTTGGTTGGTTGCCTAGTGAGTATTGGCGCCGCGTTATATTACTGAAATGAATTTGAATTTTATATATTAGTATATCAGGTTCGAGTTGCATCGTAATATTTGACAACGGAAATGGTCTAATCGAAGCCTTTCTTTCAGTGAGAATTGACTTGTAAGAAAGATCGTGAAAGATGATTTGAAAATAATTTGTTATAGAAAACATGTAATGTAGCCTGACCCGCTTTATATACTCGTATGGATAGTCATGTGTAGTGACTGCCTACACTGAATACCAATTATGACGTCACTGACGGGAAATTGTAGAGCATGCGACATACTTTATGATGTGTAAAACCACTAGTGATAATTGATAATATCACAATACTTATTATGTAACTTCTAAAGTATGGTAGAGGTCCCATTTCGGGGCTTGTTGTTATTCAAAGTTGTCTTACATCCGTTTTCAATATTCTATCTATGCATAATCCTCAGTCAGTTGCCTGTCAACATTACATGTTGTTGTTATTGGTTATTTACGAACTTATTCAAAGGATTTTGACTTATAAAAAGTTTTGTTGTGAGTAACTTCACTGGATGAACCCTGTAAGCGTCATTACAAGTACGTCAAATTTTAATAATGTCAATAAACGCAATAAAATTAAAATTTAGTATGTCGCGTGTCACGGTTTCGGAACGCTACCAGGATTATGTATCCCTTGTGATGTAGACTAGTAGATTTCTCGTTGAATTAACACTTCTCGGTTTAGGTGTAAAATATATATAAATACATATTACATACATACGTTATGTGTAATAGAAATTAAATAAAAAAACATTAAATAATAATAAAATTGAAATTGTAAAGTAATTATAATTTTACCACTATGTTATTATACATTTATATACAGAATATTAATAATTAGTTAGCGTAAAGACAATGGATGTGCACGTAGCTTAATATGGATAATCTTAGCATTTAAAGATATATTTGTGAACTATACTTTAGTGAGAGGCTTTAGTTATGCGTGTGTGTGCTGTGGACGTCGCTCCCGGTGTGTTGTGTACGGCTCGTTCAAAGTTTGCTCAGAATCGGCTTAGCCGCCACACAATGCTAATAGTTTTCCCCAGTGAATTTTATACAGTGTGTGATAATTAAGGTTGAACCTGAAAAAGTAAAAATTGAGGTTATTTTAATGAAATGGAGACGAATATGTATTAAAAAAATTTGAACCTACCTTACGTTGGTTATTACATTACATGTTTTACGCTTAAAGTATATAATATTTTTTTAAGTTATGTGCTAAAACTTTTGGTGTTATACATCGCTTAGAAATTCATCGCACTGTATATTTAAATGAACTTTGTACTAAAAGTAGTTGGAGGTTGGTTAAAGATGTGACTTGGTTGTAACAACCGCTGCAATAATTATAACGTACAACACATCGGGCTTCGAGCAGTGAGCGGGTGAATGATGAGTACTAGTGGCTCCGATCGCGCTTTGTATATACACGGTTAAGTTATAATATGTTAGAGAGGGACGGGACGTGCAGGCGTCTCGTTCGCACTCGAAGAGGTCGGTTGGAAGTATATAATGAAATGCAATTATTTTAATCATAAGTATGACGAATATGTAAAATACTGGTTGGTTTGTTGGTCTTTATGTTGTGAGACTTCCACTTTAGTTTGGGGCGACTGTTGTCTGCCGCTCCGGATGACGTCATGTTTAATATTAATTAACGCATTTAAAATGCTATCTAGGTATCTCTACGGCCCATTCGCATCCCCTACTCGACCTTAAGTGTATAAAGTTGATATGGACCCTGTGGTAGGAATGTTTTAGGTTGAATTTGCAGTGATAGTGTGTTAAGATTGAGTGGGGTTGCCTGTAGGCGGTAAATGCATGTAGTTTGTACGCGAATAAGTATAAAATTGTTGTGTATATTTTATTGTATACCCTCGGTGAATAGTGCGGGATGGAACTCCCGGCGCGAGATATGGTTGTATCCGTGTTCGATTCATTATTGACAAATTTTAAGAAATAAACGTATTTTATCTCCTCTCGTGTTTCATCTTTATATCACTCCTTAACCATCTAGTCCACTGTAGCTTTCTCGGTAATCTGTACTTGGTGGTGGTCATTATAATCTCCAGTCCAAATGGAAGACATTATTGGACAAATAATCCAATTATTTAGCTGTTATGACACCCGAACCTCAGCCGAAGTCTCCCAAATGACTTAGAGCTTAGACAGAAACTGTGACCCAATTAAATGTATAATAAGTAGATATTCATTGCGTCATGTGAAAAACAAATAGTCGTTGTGGATGGTTTCATGTTATGACAAATTCAACGAATCGTGTATTACTTGAATGTGTAAATGCAACGAAGCAGATATTACTGGAATAAAATTACTATTAGGTATACTAACAACACATCATGCGCGTGATTATTAACAAGTTCCATATAAATAAAATAATTGGAGCAGGATAACATTGTATGTAATAAACATAACATTTATTGGTCAGTGCACTCATAGTCTCATAGGTACTTGCAAATGTTTAATTATGAGCTATTTTATCTTAATGTGCTTTTCTCCGTATATGTAGTCAATTACTATTATTGTCAACATGTACTACGTATTTCTAGAGAAATATTTAATTGCAGTATGATGATCGGTTCAACTCCTAAACATCTCCGACCGAAATAATTCTCACAAAGATATTTTTTTTAGTTATTATTTATTGCTTATCATTATTACCTCTGGACTAGAATTTAGACTCTTCCCCTATTTCAGATAACAATAATGATTCACTGGTCCATACATGTAACTGTAGGTACCTACAGTTGGGCAAAGTATGTTCCTTATCAAGAGGGACGTGAATTAATGTTTCGTCGTGTGTTACAGCCATTTCGTGAGTGAAGAGGATTCTGCTTAAAATAAATAAGTGAGTATTTTTTATCTTTATGGGTATCTGCGATTAAAGATCAAAGGGCGCATCATACGGAAATACTCGATAAAGATCGGAAAATCGTCATATAATGAGATTTTATTGTTTCCCTTATCAATTTATGACGAAAGACTGTGATTCGAAATTCGACATTGAGCTTAGTTACACAAGTTCCTACATTTATCTGAGTTATTTTATACAATAGTACGTTTCGATTATGTCTAGAAATATCTACTATATCGCTATAGGAAGTAGTAAAAGATAAGGATCTCAAAGAAAAGGCAAACTACTGTTGTAATTTTGAGTGTGTAATTGTAACTGTAAGTTAAGTGGAACACCACAAACTAGAAAGAATAACTAGGAATGATTCTACAACATAATATTTATTTGGAGGAAACATACAATGAATACGAGTAAAACACCAACCACGAAATGGCGAGCATAAACAAATTAACACAAAACAAATGAGGTAATCAACATTAACTTTCATACCTAACAATAAAAATTCAGGATTTGCGGTAACTGATCTATTTAACCTTTTAACCGCGACGGTCGCATTTTTGCGGCAAAATTTTTTGGGCTCATTCCGCGAACGTCTCATATATGCGACTAAATACCACTCCTCAATTTATCTGCCTTTTTGTTT
>LGAG01000229.1:501819-523587 GCA_001278395.1 Lerema accius
TACTGACCAAAATCGAAATAAATTACCGCCGCGTTAAACTAGTGCCTTTTCAATTTGTTGATGAAATAAGGAGGGGGCGGGGGCATGAAAATATTATAATTTATAAGCTGGGAAGCCTCAATGATAGAAAGGTTGGGAAACCCTCTGTTCAGTAGAGTAAGTAGTACCTACATACGCTTTCTTAATCGTTTTCCCTAAGCGTTTTCCTTACAACTTTTTATACCTAGTAATCGTCGAAAAATTGCATGTTACTTACAACAATACATAAAAGGCAAAGGTATTTAGACGTTTTTCAAAAAGTGGATCATCATTCCCGATTTTACCATGGAAGTATTACATGTTACATTGTATTATGTTAACATGTTCACGTACACCACAAAATAGTTGGGTAACATTACATGGTAGGTTACCTACACTACTTGCAAACGTACGTATAATACCTATCTTTATTGTGCCAATTACAGCAAATGGTAGGTATCATTGGCACGCACAATAAATTATCTAGTTTATTGCCAATTTAATGTATAGAATAAGTAATGATCTGCTTATCTAATACTGACATACGTCCGGGTTTCCCCGGGCTTGTGCAGATACTTGGGGTAAAATAACGTGGGAACAACCGTATATTTTTGTTTTTTGGGGAATGCCGTAAAATATTAGGCGTACAATTTTTATACTTATTAGTTAAAAAAAATCCGGGATCGGCTATTTTATTAAGGTGATCTACCTATCTACCATTAGAAACGATAAATAATTATAGTAGGCATTCTGGCATTACTCTAATTGTTATCACACTCAAAACGGACTTATTAAACAGACGTATTTAAAGAATAATTAATTTAAAATGAAAATAAATAATGTAAATTTCCGTCTGTGCAAACAACAGCTTACCGGTAGGTAGGTACCTAAATGTTCTGAGTCACAGTTGTAAATAACACACACTTATTACGTATTAATATTAACAATTATAATAGCACCACATTTACGTTTTGTTCAAGTACCTAGTCATTGTGATAGATAATATCTATTAGATTTTAATTACCTATACATGTACCGTAGAGAGCAGAGTCTATTGATAGATAAGTGCTAAAATGTTTAATAATACTTCGATGTGTCTAAAAACGTAGTTCGCAGTATACTTTTTGTGGCAATGACTCGCATGGGAAGGGAGGCCAAACAATATAGTCGGACTGTGCATCAGTTTCGTCAAACGCGTTCAGTGCGGTGACGCATGTTTAACCGAGTGTAATATTGGGAAATATAAATCGTATCGCCACCGTGAATTTATTTTATCCTCTCTATAGTCATACTTATCAGTGATAAAGAAGCTTGCCTAGATATTATGATGCTGGATAACTGAGTGAACAAATTAATGCGACCTAATTATCTTGTTGTGATTGAGCAAGTGGGTTGAGATAAAAATTCTTCGAACCTAGCAAGCCCGAATAGCCCGATAGAATCGAACATAAACAACATTTTTTTCGAGCGAACTGGGAGATAACTCGTGCTTTGTTTAGGTATTCAGTGTGTGACGCATTGCAAGATGACCCCGGGTGAAGTAGGAATAATATTACAACATGCTGGCCGTCTCGAGGCCAGTCTAGATTAAATATTTCAAGCTATGAACGTATTGCTCGTCGGCATCTTCGCTTCGTACGCGTTCGCGCATCCATTAGAGTCCAATTGGACTCTCATGGCCGAATTTAATGATGTCCAGGACTTCTTCAGCACACAAACGGCAAATATGAAATCGTTTTTTGATGAGCAGAAAAACCGAATGGAGAAAGCCATCAACACCAGCTACGGAGAAGCGGTGAAGATGAAGGACACTGTCAATAGTTACTTTGACAGTCAGCAAAAGAAGATCGCGGCTGATGTTACCAGCTACGTCGATAAAGTTAAGGAAGGTGGTCGAAAAGTAGCTGATTCGTGGTCTTTTGTACCTGGTGACGATGAAGGATCGCGAATGAGCAACCCTGAAGCTAGCCTCTCCGTGCCCGGTATAATAACACGCAACGGTTACCGATGTGAGACCCACACGGTTATTTCGGAAGGTTATTTACTCAATATCCATAGAATACCCCATTCCAAGGACGGCGTCATTCCCTCAAAGACAGTTCTCCTTCAACATGGCCTCTTCGCTAGTTCTGCCGATTGGATTCTTAATGGCCCCGAGAAAGGTCTGGCGTATGTACTTTCGAATGCTGGCTACGACGTTTGGATGTCTAATGTGAGAGGGAATCAGTATTCAAGAGAGCATGTCACGTTGAAAACGAACTCTAAAGCGTATTGGAATTTCTCTTGGCACGAAGCAGCGCAGTATGACCTTCCTGCCGTCATCGATCATATAATAAAATTGAAAGGGGAAGGAACCAAGATTAGTTATATAGGTCATTCGATGGGAACCACGATTCTCTTTGCAATGTTGAGCCTCAGACCTGAGTATAATAAAATTCTGGCTGCCGGAATCGCTCTTGCGCCCGAAGTATTCTTTACCGACTTCAAGTCTCCGATTAAAAACTTCGCATCTTTAGCGAGCAATGTCGCTTACATGGAAATGTTGTACGGTTCTCACGAGTTCATCCCGAAACATTCAGCTCTGGGAAGATTATCAAACGGATGCGACATTGAAAATATCGATTCATTCATCTGTAAGAACGCCGTTTTCTATATCTGTGGGTCCAATGAAAAACAGTTCAATGCAAAGGTATTACCGGTGTTCCTGTCGAATTTAATGACGGGCACTTCTTGGAAGACCGTGGTACATTTCGCTCAAGAAGTAGTAGCTGCTGACGGAAAGTTTAAGCAATTCGATTACGGACCGCATAATCAAAAGGTGTACGGTTCGGATACACCTCCAGAATACGATTTGAGCAAAGTGACGTTACCATTAACTCTAATCTGGGCGAAGAACGACTTGCTGTCCAGTGAAAAAGATGTTACGTTACTTCGAGATAAGTTGCCCTCTAACCCTGAGATATATATGGTTCCTGATCCGGAATTTAATCATATAGATTATCTGTGGGCCCTAAACGCCGATATCCTTTTAAATGATAAGATTCTGGATGTTTTAGACAAAGTTTACGCTAAGCCGGCGACTGTTGGATTTCCTTTTAATTTTAGGTTTGGCAAGTGATGAAATTATTATTTTGTTTCTTAAGAACAAATAGACAAAATCCTTGAGTCTATTTGTACATATTATTATATTAAGAAAGGCTTGCAGTATTTAGGTGATTAAATTATAAATTGTAAATAATTAACTTAAATTAATTAGGTACAACTTTTGGATTAAGTTTAAGTATCTAAGTGCCTAAATGTTTAATACGGATTTGTCATAAAATAAATCATTTTTATTTTCTGTATTAATTTTATTTATTATCCATTGTTTTTACTTTGTACACCATACGTACAGAATTATTTTCCTATCTATTCTCTCTATAATATTCTTCTTGAAACAACATTCGCTTGATATCAAAAGAAGAAAAAACGCATTGATAATTGAGACATGTATGTAGGTAGGTAAGTACCTAGTCACTTACTCGCAGTTACAACGAGAATGTATAATTATTATTCTTGTATAAGTACCTAAATCAAATAAAAATTAAAAGTAGGTAGGCATACGCATATCGTCTATGTATAATTTTTTTTATCTTTCAAATTTATGATGTTACCTACCATAGTGTACCTATTAGGTCATTCAATAAGTCCGTAGGATAAGTAACAAAAAAATTAAATTTAAACAAAACTTGATTTTCCTACTTAACATAGTTGCCTTCGAGGGCGATACAACAAGTATCACGATTTTACAACTTTTCGATACCACTTTTAAAGTACGATTTCTATTTGTCGTCAAAATAGGCCTCAGTTTCAGTGATTACTTTATCATTGGACTCAAATTTCTTTCCAGCAAGCTTTTTTTTGAGATCTGAAGACAGGAAAATGTCATTGGGGGTTAAATCTAGTAAATATGGTGGGTGGATAAGCAATTCGAAGCCCAAATCATTAAATTTTTCCATCGTTTTCAACGTTTTGTGACACGGTGCATTGTCTTGGTGAAACGACATTTTTGTTTTTTGCAAATGTTGCCATTTCTTTGCGATTTCAGCCTTCAATCAATCCAAAAGTGTATAGTAAAAGTCGGTGTTGGTCGTGGTTCGTGTTTGGAGATAGTTGATAATTATTATTCTGTTTGCTTCCCAAAATACAGACCTCATCATCTTACTGGTTGAATGTTGCGTCTTTGCTCGCTTCGTATTCGGTCCGTTAACTGCTGTCCCCGGAGCTGACAGTCTTTTGGACTCAAGTGTGTCATAGTAAAGCCATGTTTAACCCCTTGTCACATGTCGACGATAAAATTCGATTTTATTGTGGTTCAACAGCGTCAAACACTCCTCTGAAGTTTGAACACGTTGTTGTTTGTGGTCGACTGGGAGCTCACGCGGCACCCACTTTGCACTGAGCTTTCGAAGACTCAAATGTTCATTTAAAATGGTAAAAACACTACCATCTGTTATCTTTACGATGTCAGCTAGCTCTTACAACTCCAATTTCCGATAGTTCATAACAAATTTTTGGGATTTTTCTATGTTTTCTGAAATAACAGCCTTATTTGGGCGTCCACAGACCTCTTCGCTATTTGTGCTGGTACGACCACATTTAAATTTAGCAATCCATTTCTTTACCACTATTCTCGATGGAGCAGAAACCGAATAATGTTAATCGAGCCATTGTTTGGTTTCCACAGTATTTATTTTTCATCAAAAAGCAATGTGTATCAAAACTAGAAATTCACTTTTCTCCATTTTTCTTTCAATACAAAAGTTGCTTTACACAAAATGCTATAACTCATGAACCAATAATCGGATTCCTGTAACATTTATACACGTATCCTATGAAGATTAGGACTAAATAAAAATCATATGAACAAAAATCTAGTAGCACCATCTATGTGTCATCCTACGGACTTCTTGAATGGACTGTTATTTGTGTAGCGTGCGTGAAGCGCCTGACATAAAATAATATTAATTTATACCTTACAAAGTACATCGTCATTTACTATCAGGCGGCGAGTCAAACATGAAATCTTAATATTTTGGTTACATCCTAATTATACTATACATAAATTCGTTAATTAATCTGTGGTATTAATCCTATATTTACCCTGTTCCTGACCATAAACAAGCGAGCACAGACTCAACGCCGGGCGCGGCGCACGCGCCATCTTCTGTCAAACGTCAAAAACAGTTACAAATTCGCGCGCGTCGTCTTATGGTTACTCCTACCGCTCCTACGCGAAAAACTACCCCGTGGTTGTTTCTCGTTTAATTAATACATTTTTGTCATGAGGATTGCGCTCGGTCATAATCGCCGCGTACCACAACAGTGGTTGTGCCAACCGCGAGTGCTTCGAATCGGTGGTGGATGTGGACAAACTGTGCTGCACGTGCACGTGTCGCTGGTGTGTTTGCCGGATTCCTGAAGGAAAGAATGCTTCTAGCTGCACCCTGGTGAGAATCCTGCTGCATAATCCTGTCTTCTCTTTGTTCCTAGACCGATTTGATTTTACGTACCTACCGCGTACGCACTTAAATTGAAAATACCTACTAGCAGATAAAGGTACTCGTCGATATAGAAGTTATACAAAATAGTTAATTTTCACAAAGTAGGTACTTCATTATTATTATAACAATGTTATCTGTCATCAATCCTGACAATAAGTTACGTTAAAGGAAGTAGGTAGATAAGGTACTAAAGAAATGGAGATGAATTAAAATGTTAGCCGCGGCTACGGTTAACTTTGGTACTAACTTTGTAGGTAGTAGCCCGAGTTGATCACTTTGTTCTTCCAAGTTAGTTGAAATCCTCTTTCACGTAAAAATTGGAATTACCTAGAAGCCGATAACAAAAAGTTAAGTTTGTGATAGAGTTGAGATTTTTATTGAATTTTTGACCTGAATTAGTTGTTCGATGGAATAATTATGTGTTCTTATTAGGAAGCCGTGGATTAACACGTATGAATTATATTATTTAATGAATTTTAAAATACTTACCAATAAATCCTTCAACTTCTATTTCAAAACACAAATTACTGCTTACGAATCATACCGTGACAACATTTACTACCACTATCCGTCAAGTGTTATCCATATCGCAAACAAACCGTGATTATGACAAGTAGGAGTCATAATTCAGTTGTGATTTCTGTATTTGATTACAACTGTACGTAGTATTATTATGGTTAATTTGTAAAGTCGTGCCTCCGTCATGTTCGCTCGGATTACGCGACAGGGATCCATCGTTCCCAGCTCAAACAAGAAGATTTTCA
This sequence comes from Lerema accius, assembly GCA_001278395.1. Taxonomy (NCBI): domain Eukaryota; kingdom Metazoa; phylum Arthropoda; class Insecta; order Lepidoptera; family Hesperiidae; genus Lerema; species Lerema accius. The sequence goes on from LGAG01000229.1 coordinate 508,145, forward strand.
TATTGTAGGTACCTACTGGTACATATTTGTTGCTGGAAGTACAATGTACTTGTACCTATGTAAGGGGTTTATATACCTAATTCTCAGGGGAAACGTCAGAAGAATTAATTGGCTGTTTTTTTATTTTTTACTTTAAAAATTACCTACCTACCTTATTTAATAGATATATTTTTTGTTAGGGCATTGTTAACGACTTTAATACGTATTAGATACAAACATAAATTTATGTTTATTTTGTTTTCGCCTCATGATTTTTATAATATATTTACTTGTACTTATACTTTATCTCGCGAGTCTTGTTCGGTAACATCTTTATTTATAAAGACGTGTCGTCAGTCTTTAAACGACAGTGTAAACTGTAATGATTATAATAAACAGTCTCTTCGGCTCGTTAAGCCTGCAGATGCAACGATTACCCACACCTTTGTAAAAATTTAGCGAACCAACAAGAAGATATCACTGAACAAAGACGGTAACGAGACCGCGAGTCAGGATTAATTTAAATTGAAGTTTATCGAGTTTAAACCGTGCGCTGGAATTCCTGTCTAATCCGCAGTTATTATAACCTTAATTGGCTGTGTTAATAAACTGATTAACTAGGGCTGTAGCTGTAGGGTTTATATTCTCGGCTAATTCAATTTTAAATCATTTATTTCGTCATAGAAATAGCTCACTTAATGAACTATTGTGATTTACTCTGAACAGTTGAAGACGGTATGGTGATCAGTGCCTGTTAGAAGTCGCTCGGCTTCTCAGACGTTCCTTAAAACTTTTTAAGCGTGGAAACCTAACCGTACAAGAAATCTCAGTTTTTGAGTTAATCATGTACCTACGTAGATCTATGTGGTTAGTTAATGAGCGCAACTATTTTCTCCCATACCAACTAAACTTACCACCTCCGCTTTACGCAGCCTGTGCCTAAACCGCAGAGCTATTATGTTCGTACCTACCTACTAATTTTCCACGTGGTTTACTATGACTTTAGTAAAGTACATTGGACACCCAACACGGACCGCGGTAGGTAGTTACAAAGTATCTACTTCTTGTAATAATTAGGGCGCGCAGTGTGGGCGGCAGCCACAATACTTCTGAACATGCAGAACATGTTAACAACTACAAAGGTTACATTACATAAACTTTGGAAACTAAATTAAGATACCAACATTGATTAAAAGCAAACAGTACATACACATCTACCTACTTACCTATCTTACGCACCTACATTTTTACAGAAAAATAATTTGAAAATAGGAAAGGAAATCATTATATTGAAATTTAAATAATTAATCTTTATTGGCAAGTATAGTATTGTTGATTAACAAATTACATACCTAATTAGTAATTATTTTGTAAGTTACCTACGTTATTCTGACTTATCTTTATAAAGACATGTTACTTATAAATAGATACATAATAAAATGCATAGACAAATTGTATGTATATGTGTACGTTTAGTAGTGTATCAGACAGTTGAAAAATACCATCAGCAAAATAAGTTATATTACCTAACGAGTTTTTATAATGCTGTAATAACATAAAAAACTGTATGCATAAATTTTCCAGTTGAATGTAGCTATTCCAGCTTAGCCTGAAAGTCGGAACCATTTCCTTAAGCTAACGGCTAGCAAACGAGCTCATAAAACTAGTTAGGATTTCGACCATATCTCAAACTTGAAGAATAAAATTGTGCCTGGCCACACTGAAAGATAAGCTATTATAAAAGTTTTTGTTTTGAAGGAAAATACGTCCACATTGGATGCCTTTGAAACCTTGTAGCCAGAACTATGCGTTACTACGTGTCTGTATTTCACCTGTGAGTGAATCTATTACGGATTTACATAGCAAAGATTCCCTCCCAACATTAATCTAGTATAATGGCTATTTAAGTCCATAGCTGCGCTTTGGCTGGATCACCAGACCTATAACTATTACGAGCTCATGTCTAATGAAATATGAAAAGTTTTAAATTTTCTGAAATAGTGCGGTTAAGCCAATCTCATTTACCACCAAGTGGGATTGTATTTTAGCATTAACCCTTTTGTAAAAAGAATACGTGCTTGAAAGGTGGTTGACCCCGGTTATTTCGGGTTAGTTTTAAGCACTGTTTTTGTTTCAGTGTTTAGGAGAGAGAGAGAGAGAGAGAGGTAAGTAACAGCCGACACCCATTCTCTATGCAACGGAGTAATATTGTCGCGGCAAACGTGACCACTTGTCAGTTCCAGCGGCGCGTGACGTTTTCATACTGCACGTGACGCACTTGAAATTCCCATTGTGGTTTACAGTTTCCAGTCGCCAAATGTACCGAAAGGTAATATCTTTGAGTAAAATATAAGGACTAAGGTTTTTGGAAACTATTCTGCTAGCTAGGTTTCAAGTGATCGCTCGTGACAAAAATTTTAAGCGTTTGTGTGCTTGAGTTCGCGCTTTATCGTCACCCTAACCTGTTAAAGTGGTCCAAATTTTGATGATAGTTTGCCTGCCTGACACGACAAGATAAGACTGCCTGTCTTTTTAAGTACTTTAGAAAATTCAATTATTTCTCTAACTAATGGCAATAGTTATGGTGGTCTAAGTTAATCTATATTAATATTATAAAGCTGAAGAGTTTGTTTGTTTGTTTGTTTGTTTGTTTGAACGCGCTAATCTCAGAAACTACTGGACCGATTTGAAAAATACTTTTAGTGTAAGATAGTCCATTTATCGAGGAAACTTATAGGCTATATAACATCACGCTAAGATGAATAGGAGAGGAGCAGCAAAAACAATTGTTTCAGAAATGGAAAAAATTATTCATCTTTGAGGGCTTCTGTTGCGTGCGCTGCGTAAACGGTTCAAGATATCAAAAAAATATGTATGGAAGAATTATTCCGCTTTAAATGATCTAACAAAATTTCCGCGACAGTATATGTCTATCTTTTAAGATTAACTCACTAGAAACATCTTTATGGTAATCAAATTTGGTCGAAATTAATGTTTGTATATGTGTATGTCTTTGTAACTCCTCCACGCTCTAACCGTTAAACGGATTAAGCTGAAACTTGGCACACAGATAGTTTGCATCCAGGAATAGGACATGAGATAGATTGTATCCTGATTATAGGTTCCCTTGGGATAAATGCAATATATTTTTTAACTACTCTTTAGCGTGCGCAGCCGTGGGCGTCGTCTAGTATTTTATACAATACCTTAACGTTTTAAGCATTGTGTACATTGCCTATGTTTCGTATACAATACCTACTGGATTATATAATTACCGGTAACATATAGATAGTTGTATCAACGTACTCGTATAGGTGGGCACTCAGGCGAGATAACCCAGAATCAAATGATACATATCTCTGATATGCACTATTATCATTGCCACCACGATTATGATAATGTCTCTTAAACTGAGATTATTATAGATGGAAAAAACCGACCAGAGATAAGTATGGTAGCGAAAAATCTATAGTGTTACAACAAACTGACTACCCCGTTACCTAGTCGGTAGTGACCCTGCCTGCGAAGCGAGGGGTCCCGGGTTCAACTCCCGGCCGGGGCAGATATTTTATGTGACAGATAAATGTTTGTTCTCGGGTCATGGGTGTTAGTGATGTGTTATTTGAGTAGTCCATGTCACCCGTGACACAGGGAATCCTACTTGGGTATGACTGTGTTTAGCGTTTACCTATGTTGCACACGAGAAAGTTTACATTGTGAAGATTTTCGTCGTATTCTAAAGTGTAAGTTAAGTTACGCTGTTATTAAATGGAATTTCTTAATCAAGTGTTACACATTACTTTGTATATTTTAATAGGAATATCCAGCGTTTGGGACCTTTTTCCTCCTTTTACAATTCGGGAATTAATCGTAGTAAAGTCAATAATGATAATTTTTATACACCTTTTAGGCAGTACTAAAAAAGTACTTGTTTTTCTTTCGTTATAGGGTGTGTATATTGCTTTGTCTGAGTACGAAAGTTGCTTGAAGGTAATGTTTTTCGGGTGTTTGTATTCCCATTTCTTCGTCACGCCCTACAGAACTACAGGCCAAACAGCTTGACTGCGTATAACATATGAGGTGTCATTTACAACATACGATTTGTCTCTATTGTGCGAGTGACAGGCTGTATAACATTAACATCGAACAAAATAAACGGAAAATACAGTCATATTTATCTGTCATTAAACGTAATGATTTCGGTAGTCATACATAATAATCACAGTTTATCATAATAACCATAATCGTGGTCATAATGTTCCAGCATTATGTTAAGGTGAATTTCCATGGCATATTTAAATTTTGTGCTTGGTCATATTTTTCTAAGTCATATTTGGTTCACTTATTTGCGGGGTCACTAACGTCAGTAGGAAATATATACAGTACCTATAGTCATTGCAATATTGCTGCGTCATCGTTCCCGCATTGAAATGCGAAATAGTACGCTAAGATAACAGAACAAGGTACATTTTTCTGTATACGGTAAGATTATAATAATACTTATAATGAGAAAAGTAGCGATAGCTTAGTACTTTGGACGTTGATCGCTCTAACCGGAGTTCCTGGGTTCAAACCTGGCAATCAGAATGAGGTGTTCAAATCACAATCAATTATTTATTCCAATATAAGCCCAAGTAACGCACCTCTAATTTTCAAAAAGTTATATGTTTATTAGAAGCTAATTAATACTTGCTTATAGGAAAACATCGTGAGGAAACTTATACATTTGGAAGTTCCCCATTAACTTTCCAAGGTACCATAAAAATACTAGTTTCAGAACAATCTTGTGATATTTTCCTTCCTATTTGCGTTTTGTTACTCATCTCTACCTAAAGGTTATTTGGAAGTTTGCGTCTAATTTAGCGTTATTTAAGAATTCATTTTGATACTATTAAATATACCAAGTATTCATTGTGAGGAAATTAAAAAGAAATAAGAAATAAGATTTTTATGTACCTACCTAAAAACAATTTTGTTTTATTGCTTTTTATTAGGTCAGGTGTATCTTTTTAATTTACATCATCCTACTCAAAAGCGTAACCTAGGGCATTATGAAGTAACAGTAGAACAGTGGATCAGAACAAAAGTAATATTACGAATTACGAAAACTTCTTAGAAAGTAGGTACTTGAATTCTTTTATTACAATTCATTCTTAATCTGACCCACCAAGGTTGTCGTACTGGCAGCGATAAGCGAGCTAGTGTTTTTTAATTTTTATATTGCGGTTTAAGGACTAATCGGACGACAAAGTGTGGTGTGTAGGTACCTAGTTCGTTCAATATGTTTTCTTGCCTGCCTAACAAGCCAGATTCAGTTATCGGTATATTTAAAAAAAATATGCAGGTAGCATTAGCATACGAGTTTAAAATTTGACGAAGAAATGCATAAAGTTTTAAGTATTATGCCGCAGGTCTAATGAATAGACGGGCCGGGCCCTCTTAAAGTAAATTATGTGCTACTGTGTAAAGTAACACGGAAGTGTCGTCTAGGGTACACCCTTGTTTGGCCCTTGATATTACGTTCAAGGTCGAATGCTCCATGTGTAAGTATCCATCCCCATTATGAGAGTTCTTCCTACAGATAATATCCTACCTACTTATTGTAAACTATCTCTAAGATTATAAATTATTGTTATGGAGAAACTGGTAAGCCAAAGAAGAAGGTTAGAGTGATAGAGTGATGAATGTTAGAGTGATACTTACAAAAATACAAAGTTATTATATCTTTTGTCGCTTCTCGCTCAGTATGAGAGAATTTACAGCCAGAGATTGTTTATCGTTCATTTAATATTACACAACAAACAGCAAATAATTTGACGTTAATTTTATTTGTGAAAGAAGCGTCTATTATGTGATTAATATTTTGATATCCACTGGACAAAATTAAAACAAGGCAGATATAATGTTCAAAATAAAGTGTTTTTAAATGTCAATTTATTTAACCTTTTGTGAAATGACGTCTTCGTTATCAGTTATATTATTGTACGTATAAGATTAAATAATATGAGATGTTATATGCAATATTATGTTATCTTTCCTGTATGTTATTAGGTCATAGCCGCACCTAATATATGTGAACGCGAAGCATATATTCAGGTCATTCAGTCGCGAACCCACACAACGGAAACAGTCCATTTACGTTAACTCCTCCGACGACAATACAAGTCATTTCATTAAAGACAGATCTCTAAACAACTAGGAACATTCGTGTCTCCACTCGAGTGATTGCCAAACAAAACACTCAGATGATAATCATATCGCGAGATTATCGTGACGCTATATAAAGTTCACTCGCAATTTTTTTGGCAGTCCATAACAATGAACGGTTTGAAGTATCTCGTGATTTTAGTGTTTGTGTCGTTAGCACAGTCTAAATCTGTGCGGCAAAATGATGAAGATAAGGCTGACTTAGAAAAGTACATCTTGGAGAAGAAACCAGAAATTGACCCGAAATGGAGACTACATTACCACGTGATGGCACCTGTCGGATGGATGAATGACCCTAATGGATTTTCGTACTACAAAGGCGAGTTTCATCTCTTTTATCAGTTCTATCCTTACGATAGCGTCTGGGGTCCGATGCATTGGGGCCACGTGACGAGCGAAGACTTGGTCACCTGGAAACAACTCCCGACGGCCCTTATCCCTGGCAATGAAATGTGTTTCTCCGGCAGCGCCGTCGTAGATGGAGACACTATGATATTAATGTATACGGGGCGTGTGATTACAGACGTTGATCCTTTTTACAATGAGACGCAGTATTTGGCTTTCAGTGATGATGGAATTAATTTCTACAAATATGAGGGGAATCCAGTTTTGGCTACTAACCCGAACGGCGCAAACGATTTTCGAGACCCAAAAGCTTGGAGACATGGCGACCATTGGTATGTGATAATCGGAAGCAAAACTGATGACGCAAGGGGGCGTGTCCTTTTATACAGATCTACAGATATGAAAAATTGGGAATTCTTAAACGTATTAGGAGAATCGGATGGCGAGATGGGCTACATGTGGGAGTGTCCTGACTTCTTTGAGTTAAATGGCAAGTTTGTCCTTCTTATGTCACCTCAAGGCCTCGAACCTAAGGGAGATAGGTTTAAAAATACACACCAGACCGGTTACATTATTGGTAGTTTTAGTTATGAAACTTTTGAATTTGTACCCGAAGTTGAATTTCAAGAAATTGATTTTGGGCATGATTTTTACGCTGCAACTACAACGGAGCAAGATGGAAAGAGGTACTTGATTTCATGGTTTAATATGTGGGATGTTCCGCATCCAGAGGATGTCGACGGCTGGGCCGGAGCGATGACGATCGTAAGGGAACTTGAAGTTGTTGGTAATGTTATTATTCAGAAACCTGTAGAGGCTCAGAAAAGTTTGAGAGAGGGTGCTGCTGTAGTCAGTAATTTGGAACCAGATCAAAAGTTAGAGTTAGACAAGGCCGTAGAATTGATAATTGAAGGTAATCTCGATGAGAAGATCGAGTTAGTGCTAGAAGGTAGCGATGGCGGGGATAAAGCTTGGATCAGATGGGACCCAGATGTTCAAAAGGTAATTCTGGATCGTGGGTCAGGAGATGTAAGACAGACACTGTGGTCTCCTATTAAGTCAAAGTCTTGGAGGATCTTCCTAGATGCCAGTTCCGTGGAACTGTTCTGTGGGGAAGGTGAGGTGGTATTTAGTAGCAGAGTGTATCCTCTTGGAGGATGGCACGTGACCAACCAAAGTCCTCAATCTTTACGCGTCGAAGCGTACTCACTACGAAGAGGTTTTCCTGAATAGATCAAGCCTGTGAGATAGCTGTAGGTAGTTAATTCGTTCTCGTGTTTTTAGTAGGATACTAAAATATAATAGTTTAAGGTAATAAAATTATTTATAATGACAAGTATTAAATACATTTTGTTTTATTTTTGAATTCCATAGAGTGTTTATAATGTTTCGTAGATATTTCATAAGCGATTGTCCAGAAAGATAACCTTCATAACTTCCGAAGAATTTCCCATTTTCAGGTCGTTCACTTTACTCTCAACCTTATCATAATTAAAATCTGATTCGTGTATCTATGGAAATGTGCAGTTACAAAGGGTTATTAAATGGTTTTTGCACGATGTAAATTCTTTGCCAGAAAAATTGGGAGTCAGATGACAGGATTCCTCTTACAGACATAGGTTACCTAGTAATTACTTGGAATTTAGTGTTTTTTTCAATAAAAGTTAACAGTGCAGAGATATGCTGGAAACATGAACATTTATTTTTAAATTTATAGCAAGATTCCTATATAATCACACGGTCTATAAACAAAAACACAGCACAAAGTCGTCAGACGGGATTCCCCGTCGATACAGTTAAGTTGACCTTGACATCTTCTAGCCTAGCCTAGACACTAGTCTAGTTCGACATACTAATGTCGAACGAGTCTATATAAGAATATGAATAGTCGTTATTGACCTAATGAGATTTCAACGAGTGTATAATTTAATATTTGATACAATGAGCGATTATCTAAGTTCCTCAGCCTTCGCAGATCCTCTGACACTTGTAATATATGTGTAGCGAAGTCAAAACTGTACATTGAATATTTTTTGGAAATTTCAATTCAGGCGGTCTGTTCGAGCGTCACGCGGAAATCACTGGACCGATATAGATGAAGCTTGGTTTATTTGTAGCTTATATGTATAATATCTGAGATGGTTACAGGATACATTTTATCCCAGAAAATGGTTTTGTTCCCGCGGGATAACAGGTAAAAGGGCTAAAAAGGCGAAACGAAGGTGAACTTACTAGTAGATAATATATTAAAAATGTAAATATATTTTCTACAAATAATATTTATGCTTAGTTAAACACAATCACGCCACACGTCGGTCTGTGGACCCTAATCAGTCCCAGCTTAGCTGTAGATAAATTATTGTCCTCGTGCGTCATCGTCCGTCGACATAATTTATCGTTACGACAGATTAATGTTATCCTTTAACGTGCTCAATTTTCATTATTTCCTCTGCGTTGCATATCAAATAATTGAGTAAAGTTTAGCTTGTATTTCGTTATGCTATGTTATGGTTAGGGTTCGGATTTGCCGGGAAATTCTTAATTAACTTATCTAAGCAACTTTCAGTTTCAATTGGACGAATTGCGTAATATTTAATTAATGTTAAATAGATCTGCACTAATCCTAAAACAATAGTGACATCTTCATGCGTATCTACGACCGCATTGAATATTACATTCAATGTTTTGGAATCTTGTTTTTTAGCTTTGAAATCATGAGATCATGACTCGTGGATGTAATTACTATAGGTCTCTGTAAGATTACACAGTAAAGAACAATAAAATTACACATTTTAGGCGAATTAACATCGATCACTTACTAACCCCAGTGTGTGAGTACACAGCTTAGTGATAATGATGTTCGCATATGATCAAGGGATTATCCAAGTTAGAGTAGTATATTAATAGTTTAAGCCTCCTGGTGATATTATAAATTTAAACTATGTTTAGATATACACAATATGTAAATTACTCTAAGATGTTTACAGGTTAATGACAAAATTAGAATTAGCGGTTGAACGATCTTGAACAATGATGTTGTACAGAAAGAAGCAGTCGGTGCGAAGGCACGAAAGCGATTCAATTGTGTTTTTTTTTCTTTAAATTACAAACAAGACGGCAAATCATTATAATTATCGTAAAGACTAAAAATAAGAATACATGCAATGAAACGCGGAACACTCGTTTTGGTTGTTTACTAACAATTTAAAAATTGCAACTTGAAAAATGTAATTGGCTTAATGAAATTTTTAGGTGAAGATGCTGGCAGAAAATGATAGACTTAATAAGGATTTTTTACTACTATGCTAATAAGCTATACGCATAATTCATAGTCAATGAGTCTGTTAGCCAGTGGAAGATAAAATATGTTAAAATGCAAATAAGTAAGTCCGGACCGGACAATATGTCACAGACAGACGGAGGAAAGATTTATATTGGCGGAATTTCCTGTAACTTTTCGCTCATGCAAACATTGATATTTGGTTGAAATAACGTAATATTGGTGGTGTTCATGTTACATTTTACTGCACAACCGTTTATTAATCTATTTAGTTCACACGTGTGCAGGTCTTCTTCAATGAAATCTTGCAAGGTAAAAGACCCACTCAATGTTCGACTCAAGTAAATAATACTACACACTCATAGCCCTACACTTTAGCCCTACACTTGGATTCGATGTGTGAGGGCCATTGACAATACAAATAGACATAGGACACAACCCAGACCGTGAACAGAAATGTAGTAAATAAAAAGTGAAAAAGTTATTAGATCTCATGTAGAGTCAAGCTTCTATAGCTTGCTCTAACTCTACAAGCCTTAACTATGATTATGAATGAAATCACTACAGCAAGGAAGCTTTGTAATTTAAGATAACTAAACGGAGATCTACGGAACCTATTTAACTCTGAAGGTGAAGTCCTACTTCCAAAGTCCTCGCTTTACGCGATGAAATAGCACTAGTTACTTCAGACTAACAACATTCCTCGTAACGCGCACATCTCAGTTCTTAGTAAGGCTCTTATATGATATTTCTCCTACGCTTTAGTGAATAATGAAATTCCACTTATGCCCTGTTCATCAGATATTTATGAACGTTTCATGTTTGTAATATTTGTACGAAAAAGATGATGTTTTCAAAGTTAAATCCTCTAGATGAATTCTTGAAAATTAAAAAAGAATATCATAAACTTCTGTGCATATAAAAGTTTGGTGTAGTTACTTATATCTACGAGTATATCTTTTCGTACCTGGCAATCTGCCGTCTCATCTGTCATGAGTGTGTTATGTCACCTGTCAAAAGTTTCTGCTCATCGTTTTGCCGCAGTCTCGCCGTGACCATAATGCATGTATCTAACTGGGTCGAAATGTCAGTAAAACACCTACCTTTATCATTAGTACAAGTTAACATTCAGAAATCTTTAGTGTCCACGATGCTATAAGCCTCTTAACATTTAAATACTGCTTACATGACCCGATTTTAAAGACAATCAAAAAGTAATCTGGTAATAATGACCGCTAAGTGACAAGGAGAGTTTGCTTCGACTGCCAAAACCCTTTGTCCTTGAAGAACCATTAGTGTTTTAAGTCGATGTTTGACGTACGTTGATGCCCGCTGTATTTGGTTAGGATGTAGGACGGTCGTTGTTAAGAGCTAAGAGCCTCCCTTGTAATTAGTGAGACCAATCAATGGCTAAGTCTGCAAATCGATTTGGCTCCAAGATTAGAAACCTCAGGGTCTGGCGGAAACAATAACTACTGGGTTGTTTCTTAGTAAACATAATTTTGGTTATTGCTACAACTCGGCCAGGCATTAACGGAAATGATGTGGCTGAATTTCATTATACTGTCATTAATTAATTCTTTCGTTCATGATAATACTTGAGTCTAGATAGTCTGGGTTGTGAATACCCTCAGCGCGAATCACCAAAATTCCTATAAGGTCGTTTTTTATTGGAACGAATGCGATTTCAAATAATTACCATAAAGATGATAAAAACGTATGAAATGTAAGGAACACTTTATTCAGTTGTTTGGTAAGGATACAACATAATGTATGGTAAAAAGTAACGTTGCTTATTTATAAGTAATATTAAATGGTATGTCGTTGGTATATCGTTGTTGAGTGATTGGTGCGATTAAATGTTGGTGTTGCGGCGAGTCGAGACAGGGTTAATTCGTGGTGGAGAAGTTTACGCAGTTAGCGTTGAGGCAAGTTTTGAGTGGTTCCTTAATCAAAATGGATTAGTAAGAGCTTTGCGACCCTGAAAACTTGATGAGGAGGGTTGAACTAAAGAAAATTGGTAACCACTAGATACTTTTTAAAATTCGTACGGGTGCTTGTCACTGAAGTCCTTCTAAGCGGCTGGGCCGATTTTTTTTAACAGCTTGTTGGGTATTTAAGAGGAACCCAATATAGTTTAGGTTTTTTTAACCCTGTGGGTGCTGTTCTCGACTTTCTCTGAGGAATCAGCCAAATGATTGGAGATATGGAAGCATAGCGAAAAATGTCAAATATGACTGGCATTTCATTTTAGCTTCATTTTTTATACGGTAGGCAACCAAATACGAAAAAATCACGATGATTTTGTTTTAAAAAAGGTACTGGTTAATATTCGGACAATGTTTTGCGAAAATAAAGTACTTTCCGGCGGCGGCGTCGTTTTGTTGTGAACGCTGCCGGCGGCGAGCGGCAATGTACGGGTTTTATCAGAGAAATAACCTTTAGATTTTACCGTGAAACGATGGCTGGATAGAGCCTTTTGCTATATTTTAATAATAATCTATTTTAAAATAGCGGTATAAAATATTAACGAACATTGCTAGAATGAGCTCACCTATCATGCATATTTAAAATGGGAACGGCTTTGATTTGATGACCCTGAAATTACCTTATAATAATTTTAACTATTTGTGAGGTTTATATTAATAAATAATATTCAAGACCCGGACAGAAGATTAAGAATTGAGTTATCCCATTATGTTTTATATTTACTAAATGTTAAACCAATTAAATTCCCAAGATAGGGAGATTCTTGTAATTGAAGCGTGAATAATAAAACGAGGTTTACTTGTAAATACGATAAGGCACTGTTCGTAAGTCAAATCTCCAATTTTGTTAAGTGCGGCATAAGCCTTTTACGCATATTTGCCTTTGAGAAAACGGAATAGTTAAAGTTGGAACCATAAAAACGAATTCTCATCTATACCTACCTTATTATCTGTTAACAGGCATGATGTTACAGTATTTTATGTCGACAAAACAAGGGTTAAATTTTTTTTAATTTGCAAACAATTTGAGTTACTCGAGATGCTTACCACAAAATTACGTTCAACACAAGAAAATATCGATTTGTCGAAATAAATAGGTACCTAAAACATCATTAAATTTAATTTGTTTTAATAAAACCGACATTATTACGTTTGAAGACTCTGAAGTTTTGAAGTAATCTACGAATTCTTGGTAAATAAGTAATTTGCGACCGACAATAAAAAGGAAACGAAATTCTCGCGCAAACGTTAATTAATATAAGAACAAAGCACATACAATTATCGTTAAATTATTTGCTCATTAATTTAGATCATTGTTAACCGTGGTTCATATGACTAAATTTCTTAAAATCTGTACAATTTAGAATTATTTATTTTAGTCTTTAGTAGACTCTCTACTAAAACATACGCTATATGTATAGGTATTTGATAACGTCATATTTAGGGGTTTCTATGTAACATAGATTTTCGGAAACTACGTCTCCGATTTTAAATAATTCATTCACCAGCATACTTCCACGTTATCACTGCCTATAGCAATTACTATAGTTAATTATTAAGCAATAACTTTAAAGTATAAACTGCATTAATGTATTACAATTAGATAGATCGCAGATAATTACACTAGCTTCTGTGAAATTCGAATAAAATTCGTAGTTGAACAATAGATACCGTTGTACTCCTCGCTTCGCTGAACAGGAGACTGCTCAGGAGGTAATATAGATGCTAATAAATGTTGAAAACCGTCAAAGGAGCAAAGCAGGTTCAATCAGAGTGCAATAATGGCTCGGACAAGATATTAAACTACGGGTTACTATTGTATTTTAGAACTTTCTTAGTACTATTAAGCAACTCTCTTTTATACTTTAACTTATTTTAATTTTAAACTAATCAAAGTCCCTTCTTGCTTTCTACGACAATACTTTTGTAGCTCCTTAACATTGCTTGCGTTCCCTCCGAGGGCAGAAGGCTTACCTCTTGTAAGGTAGTCCATCTACGTATACGATATTAAAATTTCAAACCGAATAACTATAGAGCAAGCAATTCAAACTTTTAACCCAGACCACTTTTTTGAGTTCTTTCCTAGAATTGGGAACTAGTTGGCAGGCAATATATTGCGTAACTACCTCTCTACATCAGAAACTCTGTTATGTTACAGGGCAGAAGTTATTTGATGTGGAACTGGCAGTAGCTATATCAAACAGTTTAAATTGAATGTTATTGAGCATGAGAAGGTTTGCGTGACGAGGCTGGCAAGTTGCTGGTCGACAGTGAAAAGGGTCCGGGGTACTATTGCGGTGAGAACTGATTACAACGATCCATATTTCGGATTTATTTAAGCTATATTGGGATTTATAGTTACACTACGCAACTATGTTTATGTATGTAACGACATGTATGTCGCAATGGTTATAAGGACCGCGGTTTAATAGTCCTCTGTTCGATTCCCAGCGTAGCACAAAGAACGATGATTAAAATTTCTGTTCTTGGTTTGGGTGTATTTTTGTCGTTCTGTGTCGTCCATAGATAGTGCCCTCAAGTCATGATATTGAATTTTGAATGGACCATAGTGTGACTGCACCCTTATATCAAGATACGGTAAATTTATTGTGTATGAAGAGCCTTTTCCTTTGAAGCCGAAAATTATATACAGTATCAGTGCCTTTAAGAAATGAGGTCTGATTTAATGTCTTTTAGTAGAATAATGCTATGAAATATTATGAATATAGGAAATATTCATACTATTGGAAGCCTCATAAAGATACAATATTGATGGAAGGAAGATGTATTACGGTAAAAGAGGAATACTATTTAACGTACCATCTATAGCAAATGAAATACTTTTTTATGTTGACGATTTCACGCCTTTAAATCATTGTCAACCTGAAAGATAGGCGTAAGGGATTCCTTCCTTAGGTGAAAACAACCTCTTAAACTTTACACGCTTCATGAATCTGCAGGCAAGTCACGTATTTAAACCATTAAAAGGCTTATGTTATAGAACTGTACACTAAGCCCCATAAAAGCCTGATGCACATTTCAGAGACAATAAAGAATTTATTGGTTGATAGATTGTTCTACTCTGTCGATCCGACCCAACGTAATTTTGTTTGCAATATACTGGAATATTATAGTATCAAGTTAACTGTATTGTACACCGGCATTTACGGTTGTCTACAGTTCAATTGTGCGGACAGACGAAAGCCAGTGTCTGAAATGTACGAGAGGAGCTACGTTTGAATAATTCAAGACTATTCCATTCTGTTGTAATTCATTTGATTAACAGTTGTTAATGTTAGACCGGTTGTAACTTGAGTTATTAAATATGCTTACGTCTTTACCAATATTTAGGTTCTACCAAAAAATATATAGAATCCGCCTTCGGAACAGAAAAACGTAGTCAAAAAACCTAACGTAGGTAGGTATATAAAAAATATACATACGTTTCTCGACCGATGTGCTTGATGACATAAAATATCGTTAAAAAAATCCTCACTCTTTTCTTCTAGAGACTGAATATTATTATAATAGATAATGTATATCACATAAGTACGTCTAGTTAATTTTAACTCGAACATGGAGCAAGCAAGTTCTATATTATATTAGTTTACTAGACGATGCCCGCGGCTCCGCCCGCGGAAAAG
>LGAG01000229.1:523715-537175 GCA_001278395.1 Lerema accius
AAAAAATATACATACGTTTCTCGACCGATGTGCTTGATGACATATCGTTAAAAAAATCCTCACTCTTTTCTTCTAGAGACTGAATATTATTATAATAGATAAATAATGTATATCACATAAGTACGTCTAGTTAATTTTAACTCGAACATGGAGCAAGCAAGTTCTATATTATATTAGTTTATAATAGAAGTGATAGCAAATAGTTGGAAGGAATACTTACCCGTCGGATGTTTTTTTTAATTAATTGTTTTAGTTTCGAAACAAAAACTAGGTAATTTACTTATAAAGCAGCAACTAAGGGTCGAGATATACCTACTGATTTAGTAAGAACATATTAGTGGCGAATTCAGAACAGATGTGGCCGAGTTACAGACCAACTAATTTGTTGTAGAAGCACGCACAGCCAATCAGTGACTGTACAGTGTACAGACTCCTTTCATTAGAGAGTAGGAATAGAGACCATCTGCTTGTAAATGTTCTTCTCCTGTACTTAAGACGACTGGAATGTAATCTGATATTAGATACAATACAATACAAAAACTCTTTATTGTACACCTCAGGAAATATACACAGTACTTATAGCTAATAACAAAGATACTCTATTTACTAAAGGTTAGTCACAAGACGTAACTCATTTATACTTACGTCTTTCTTAAACTGAACTAAATCAGAGTTGGAGAAGACTGTCAATCTATAAGTGATGGACGAATATGTAGTTAGAACTGTAAAAAAAAATCATCTTACCTATTATTACAATGAATATATTTGTGTCAGTTGGCTTTTATATTTTTAATCATTCATTTACGAGTAGATGTAATAATTAACTTAACTTTTACAATATAAGATTTTGACGCTTATTGCGTTCCATAGCTATTCTTAATTCTCATGTCTTTCCCGCCAATTCCGTTTTTTTTTTCTATCAGTAATTTCTTTTTAATTACGGCCAATATTTCATTTAACGGATAACTAACATTGAATTAATAAAATCATGAACCTTACAACGTTTATAGTCAATTTACAAATTTGGGGCGATTCACGCAGCATATAAAGAGGTATTTATAAGCTTGAGTGAAACAAGTTACCGTTTCGTGTTTTGGAATAGAAAATGTAGTTTTTCTTGGTAAAATATAAAAAAAAAATCTTTCTACTTTAAAGAGCTGCTCAAAATAGCCTTTCATAAAAAAAGAGACTATAACATAAACATTTCTATAAAAATAATTTTAAATTCCTTCTAATATGAATAAAGAATCATTTCAGGTCTTGAAAAATGAAACATGTAACCTTGTTCTGTAAACTTAACAAGCGAAGAAGGCAGTACAAGATAGAATTTTTAATGCTCAATTTTATGTCTCGAGGAATAATGCTAATAAGAGATTTTAGAAACATACTCGTAAATGTATATAAAATCTATGTATATTTTGGCATGCCAGATATTAACGGCCGGTGCGATGTATTTATTACGCATTCAAGGCACCTGGGGCCTCCCCATATGATTTGGTTGGCTGTAATTGATACCAGGTGGTTGTAATTGGTACTGTCACGATAATATTATTAAGTTAATACTATATTATACTACTGTTATATATTATACCAAATGTAATTTATAGTCTGTGTAATTCGAATGTTACGCCATCTGCCGATTTCCATGGTACTAACGAGATAGAATTGGCGCGCTTTAGAACGATTAATTCAGACTACTATTAATAATTTATTATGGTAAAAGGTTATTACAGGAAATATTACTAACTTTGTAAATAATGCTAATACGCAGCTTAGAAGTTTCGTTTCAACTGTAGGATTTCCAAACAATTCAAAGGGTTAGGTTTTTATGAAGTTGTCCACTCCAAAAACCTTTGATAAATTCTATGGGTCATTTCAACTTTAAGTTCCTAAGTTTCTAACACTTGACTCAAGTTAAAAGACCTATGTTCGTGAAAGGCCGAGTGTCTAAAATACTTCGCGGGCAGTATATTTTCCGAGGTGAAAAGTTGAGAAAATTCCCTTTTTACGGCCTTCCCGTCGTTAGGTTTTATGGCAGTTTAGTTGAGGCGGCAGAAGGTGACAGTTTAACCGCTGTCTAATGGTAGCGCCAATAAATTCGTCTTAAACGACATTTATAGTCTGTGGACGAGTTTTTTTTAGTATGGGCTGTGGTTTACCTGTTGCGCTGTTTCGAAAGTTTCTTACATTAGGTTATTACAAATGATTACCTTTTACAATGACCATTCTTTTTCCCAATTAAATCAGAAGGGTAATGTTTTCAAGAGTACGTCATTTATATGTGTAGGTATATTTCTTTAGTTCGTTTTGTAGCCCACATGGCTTGATGGATTATTATAATTATGAAGGGTCATTGGATTTGTTCCAATTATCATTTTTGAAATTAGAACCTTCCTTTAAAAAATAGCAGAGGGATATTTTGTTTGTTTAATTGCTAATAAGAAACGATATTTTTTGGCTTCCTTGTGGCAAATAACTGATGTGTAAATGGACAGTTAAACAAGGAAGTAGATAAGTAGGTACATGTCGAAAATATAAGTGTTCAGCTTTTGCTCAACAACAAATCAGCGAAAATGTATTTGTTAACACAATTTTGTGTATGACAAACAAAGCTATTATTCCGAACAATCTGATTAAACGAGCAAAGTTTTATTTATGTTGTTAAATAAATTTGATAAGACGGTTGGTGAATTAACTGGAATAAGGGAAGATGAGTTTAAGTTTGGCTAAATCAAGTTTATTTAAGTGAAGATGCAAGATCTTTTATGTTAATTTCAGACTTTAAATCAATTTAGTTTTATACATCTACAACACTCACGACCCGGGAAAAAAACCTCAGAAATAGACCATCCAAACATAAAGTTCACGTTTAAAATTCTTACTTAGTATAAAAATCACATTTCATAACTTGGAGACTTTCAAAATGGTTTATAAATATTAAAATGTATAAAGAATTTACGGAGCTTTCATGTCGCAGGGCAATCTTCAAATGCTTTATAAATTGGCCTGTTGAAAATGTGCTCTCGAAAGGAAATAAAATCACCGTTGCTACCAGGATCGCAGAGGCAGTAAAGAATTTTGTAATTTAAAACCTTCGTCCCGTATACGAGGGTCTAACAAGGTGTTACCTGATACAATTGTTGTTTGAGAAATACATTAAATTGTCAGCTGTTAGGGTCAGTGGTCTAATTATACATTTTAGATGGTCTTTGTTTTATAAATAATGTACAAATGTTGTCATTTCAATTTAAATTTGTTTATCTACATACTTTTTTAGCTTAGGTTTTTTCGTGATGTTGAATAAAATTTATACTCGTCATTTGTTCCGGCTAGGGGGCTTGAGTTCTAGAGTACACTATACAAAAGGTAACCATCGGTTTTCAGGGGTAGTATTGAGACTTTTGACAAAATTTCAGGGGAACAAATGTTAACAATTGATGTGACTGACTGAAATATGAGTAAGTAATAAGGTTGCAATGGAAAGGAACTATAATTATTATGAGGAGTAATTATATTATTATTATTATTACGGTCCCTCTGCTTTCAGTCCTAATGATAGATAAGATTTATCACAAATAGTCAAACGTCACAGGTGGTGCTGACCCTGCAAGCCTCCTTACTATTTTATTTCTTAAATGCTAAGCTTTTCTTTAATCGTATGATTAACAATGAATGAAAGTATGTTCAAATTAAACGAATCGTCGAGATTAAATTAAATAAACTTGACCAATTTAAATGTTTTTGATAAAATAAAAGCGTACTGTCCATTTCCAATTTAAATGAATGGCGAACAATAATGGACTGGGATTGATTGCAACAGAGAGTGGAATGCGCAAATATTTATTTACCAAGTGCTTTTACTGAATGTTCGTGGAAAATGTAGTCAGTAGAACACTGAAAATTATTGGAAATATTTTTCAACAATATAATTAGTATATATATTTGTATTTATATTATTATTATTTGGGAAGTAGGATTAGGGTAAAATACCCATAGGTCATTGCGACCAAGTATATTCTGTTGTACCCGATATTATATATTTATATTATTATATACATATTTATAGGCCCATTGGCATGCTCTGGAACCTAAACGGGTTTTCGGATTTCAAAGTATGAGATGTCATGCGAGAGTGACGTTTAATTTTAATAACTCCTCTCCCGTTTTCGCAGTCTAGTTATTTGTTTTTTTCCATTTAATTATTACTTGTTAAAAGCATATTTAAAAGCTAGAAGTAAGTTCAGATTGCTTAATAACAAACTGAATTTGTCCGAACCATAAAATCTCTGACGTTTAGTTTAATAAAAGTGATCCGTCAAGTTAATAAGAGACGCTTTACTACAAACAGTAAAACGGTGCAAAAACATTGACTTGTATAGGAGATCTCCTTTTAACTAGTAAGCATTATTGAAAGCTAAAATTATATGTATAACCTATGTCCTCCCACAATGAACACGAATCTATAGATATCTCACATTTTGAAAGGTGTCTACCTATTTTAATCGTAGAGTATGCTAAAAAAGTACACATTAGTCACATATAGGTACATATACATACGAGTATTAACATTATGTCACATAGCTTTTAATCGGCAGACAATTAGGACGATTCACGATTCTAACGATACCTTATTTTTAAGTAGGTAAGTTAAACATTCATAAAGGCAAAAATTATAACTGTGTATAAAATGTGCAAAAGTAACAGTTCCCCGAATTCCGATTTCCCCTCTGTGTAGCGAAATTCAAACAAACTTTGTTGAGGGTTCAACTTAAACAAGCCGGCTTAGGGCGATGTGAAATGCATCGCAAAACTGTTTCAAAATTGAAAAAGTCAGCCCTTATTGACTTCGAGGTCTTAGCGGGTCGATTATATTTTACGTTTTAAATTCTTTCGATCAACATGAATGTAAAGATACAATTTTTTATTAAAAAATGTTACCAACTTGTCGATATTTTAATGGGTCAAAAGTACAGGTTTTGTCGTTACTGTTAGACCTCAGACCAAAAAATATAATAGACTCAGTGGTCAGAACAAAAATGTGAGGTAATTTTTTTCTTTTTCTTACGATTTGACATTATGTCACCGGGCACGGTCTGCTGATTCAGTACCGGGAAACTGTATCTTTTGTTATTAACGTTATTTTTCCCCCTCTGCGCTTCTTTGCATTGAAGACTGCGTCTGTATATTTTTTGGTCTGTATGGTAGACGTCGTAGAAACTATACAATGTTAAAGTCCCATAGGCTAAAGCCATAGTTATAGAATAACTAGGTCTTATAGACACCATGAAACAATTAACCAACTCTTAAATATCCAAGCTTACTTACTTGTTAGCCCTATACGACTGATTACTAGTCAAAGATTTAGATGATTCAACATCGGGCATTCAGAATATAATACACCTCCATCTCTTCAGATCTGTGATCGTTATTTAAAAGCAATTTCTCTTCCTCTACATTGACATTCAATTTGCTAAGAAAATAAGAGGTTTTTCGTTCTCCCCTGTTAAATTGATTGCACAGTTGTGATTGACGATAAAAGAAGTAAAAATGGAATGAGGGAACTTTTTTTGATAACAATGATGTAACATAAAAAAGCAGATATGATATAAGCGACCCAAGGGTAGTAAAGATCCGTCCGTACAGAAATTGAGGGGCAATGAAATGATTTTATGCAATAGTCAATTTACCTCATAAAATAATAACAGCCATTTTTCTTTCTTGTCTCAAACAACATTACGCTACAATTATTTTGAGGAGTGCTACAAATTAATTGTATCTCATTGCCCAGAAGAAATATATTTGAGAGTCTTAAGTATTTTTAGCACGTAGTAGCTACATTTGAAATTCTTTCAGATAAATAAATCAAAAACATATCCACAAAATATAAGAGAGGAAAGCCGTGGACTCTAAACAACTCCATACCAGAATTTGCAAGTATATTAAAAGTATGTTACTGATATGAAAAATTCTTTTTCTCCAAGACAAAGCTTATTGGAAAGTAGCAACCGAGGATCCAACGTTTCCTACGATTTTCAGCCGCTTTCCTTAAAGATATTACTGCGCACAATAATCCCGGATTATCCGCTACGTATCGAATGGTTTCCGATTTAACTGAGCCCGAGATACTGCACATACTTATTGGTTATTCGATATTTACTTTTATTTTATTCCTTTCTTTTTCTTTTAGCTAATTAATTACTCCCTACTGAGCAGAAGTCATTGCCCGGCGGCTTATGTCGATCTTAAGTGTTCGACGAAGTGAGGACTGTTAGCTGGCGGAAAGATGGGTAACGGCTATTCTCAAATCTTGAGCAGTTCCATGTTTCGGAGAGCATGTTAAGCCGTCAATCTCGGTTGCTATCGTTAGATGACGGTTATGTCATAGGCTCTTGGATGGCATAAAAAAATCCTACTCTTGGTTTAGCTACTAATCCCTGCCCCAATCCGCACTGGAGTAGCGCGGTGAAGTGTGCTCTACGTCTCCTTAGTTTTGAGGAGCAACTCGCCCTCGATAGCAACCCATTATTGGATAGTCTAAAGCCTTAATTTATGATGATAAATTAGTAGACGCAAATTGAAAACCAATCATAATACGAATGATTCATACATGGACGGGATTAAATAAAGAAACATCCTTAATTCAAGGCTCTAGAACCCTCTCGATCCCTCTCGATGGCCATTCGTTACGCTACCTGTCACACTGCTATGATTTATTCACCATCTGTCAATAAATCGGACCAAGTCGAATGAGGTTTGGAGCGAAATCATGTTTTATTTATTGTGTTCGCGTCAGTTCAAAACTCAATTTTGAATTTGGTCTTGTAGCGCTCTGATACGGGTTGTACACGTAAGTAACGTGTACACATAATATGTAAACTAAGTGACCTACTTTGTCAAATCTCCGTTAGAACATAATAATTTCAACAACGCCCGCCAAATACCATAAAATCACTTTTTTGTTCCTGACTTTGACAAGCTTTCCAAGGTAGGAGAAATAATTCCCAAACTCGTATGCTTACATTAACTACGCATAAAAATTAACGCAACGTGTATCTAATTGTTTAGATAAACATAAAAGCGATTATAGGTAGTTGTGGAGATAATCGTTTTAAATCAGACAAATTTTTCTTTGTACTTCTGCGAATATGACATTTATAGTAACAGTAAACCACGAAGTATTGTCAGTGTCTACATTTTAGTGGTTACGAATTGCGCTGGATGGCCCTTGAGTGTCTAAATCTTTGTCTTCATTCCTGACTGATAGGGAACTCCCTGGATAGTTGAACACAATTCTTGTTACCTTCCCTGGAATTTTTATTAAAAAAGCCGGTACTGAAAAAGAAACGGTGTATTGTTTTGTGAAATTGCTTTGAGTGGTAGGCATTATTAGGTAGGTAGGTATTATGTGTATTATCGAGACATTAGAAATTACTAAGGAACCAGATTCTAATAAATTCATATTCAAATTTATTGCACCTGTACCTAGTGATTCTTAGTAGAATTCAAATTTTGTCTAAGACCAGTAGTCTGTAGTCGATATACTTTAATAAACTGTCATTGTGTTTTATCGTTACGACATTTTGACTTCCGTGTGTTTAAAGCAAGGAATTCTCTCACACATTTTCGCCAACCAACGACGTCGTACGACATTTTGTCGCACGTGTGTATACTCCCTAACTGTTAACTGGAGCAGTTGTTTTAGAAGATGAGTTTTCTTTTCACGGCTTACTGCATGTCCTCTAAAAAGTTCCCAATAACTACAGCTGGCGCTGTTTCGCGTTGTTCCGAAGTTTTCCACAACTTCCTTAATTTTGTTATTCATTTTCTATTTTCACTTGAACACTCTTTGGACTAAGATTGGACTTTGTATTGACCTTTACACTGAGTTAGAAACTTGCCTTTGTCGGACTAGGATAGTAGTTTAGTGGAGTAGCGAGTAATTTAGTAACTAAAACAGCAGATATCGAAACATCTTTACTAATAATATAAAGCTTAAGAGTTTGTTTGCTTGAACGCGCTAATCTTAGAAACTACTGGACTGATTTGAAAAATTCTTTTAGTAAATTTATCGAGGAAGGCTATAGGCAATATACGCTCCACATCGCGCTAAGATGATTAGGAGAGGAGCAACAATAAAAAAATATTTCGAAAACGGCAAAATTACACGGGCGCAGCCGCCGGCAATACATACAAAATACATAGGTCTACATGCGTCTTGGGTATAAAACAAACAAAAATATAGCATGATTTAGAGGTTAGAATTTACAGGGTTTATTTTCGTTGTAACCAATGGACATACAGAGTTGAATTCGCTCAAAGCTTCAAATCTCCTTGTCAGTGGTAATCAATCTAATGTCTTCCATCCTCCTGCTGTGACAATATTCAATGGAGCACTCAGCACTCAGCCTCAGAGCGGGATGCGTGTCGTATTTCAAGCCGAAGACGCCCCACAGACCCATTATGAGATTTATTAAATTTTTACCTCAACAACCAGGTACGCCATTTGTCGGGCAGAATGATAAGTCTGGAAAATATCACATCGTTTTCGTGTAGCCTCGTACATGAAGATTTACTTAGGAAGTGCCGCCTATACATGTTTATAACTATGTTTTGCGCTAATGTAGCAGAGTAGGCTATATAAGGAAATGCACCATTTCGTTGGGTCCTTAGGATGAGATTTTTTACAAAATAGCCGTTATATTTTTGTCTTTGTCTGTTTGTCTGTTCCTACTAATATGAAATATATTGGAGAAGTTTGAAATTTAGGTGGTTTTTGTAGACATTTATAGATCTTTTCCAATCTGCGTCTAGTTTCGTTGCCGTACTTTTACTGGTTTTAAAATAAAAAAAAATCAATTTCCGTTTAACGCTTGGTTTTATCTCACAGCTTTTATAGGTCTTAGACTAAAATTTTACAGCCTATTAAAAATGTGCTTTCGAATTAAAAACAATACGTGACATATTCTTTAACCAGACAGGAAAAAATCTAGTAGAGAATAATCATTGCTGCATGATTTGGTGACCATTCTCCTTCAGGTATTACGGCCCAAGGTCTACGACCAGTGGGTCATGTCCCCCACGAGCTAAACTACCTCACCTAACTAACTCACCGCGAAGTATCTCATGTCTTCAGTTAGTTGAGAATAGATAAACTAGATTTATAGGGGGCGTCGTTTATGGAGCAGTTACTGCTGTAATTAGCAGTAATTAATCAGAGTTTAGTGCTGCTAGCGGTACTAGAGGGCGCTTTCACACACGAATATTCACTACTATGAGTATCTTTGTAATTTTTTTTTCCTATCTTTTCACCTCACTTTTCTTCTTTTTATTTTCCTAGCACTTGAAAGGAGAAGTACTTTTTTTCACGTGTTTTTTGAAATCATTTTTGGTTTTTAATTGAAGTTAATCACGTGTTGGTAGTATACAAGAAAATATTTTATTATAGTTTTTTATGTTTAAAAACTTGTCTGCAAATACAATATATTATCATATGAAAATTTCAAACCTCGTAGATTTCTTTTGTTGAATAGAAAATATACATATCATTTGATTCTGTATACTATTTATGCAGATAGGCGTCACCATACAGACGTGTACGCCATTTTTTGGCTTTTGCTATTGATTGTAAAAGGCGCTTTATCTTTTATGAATACGTTCTTTGCGAAGTACAGAATAAAACTACTAGCTATCATACAGTCGACTGCACCTTTGACGCTTTGAATTCATCCAAGTTTTTTTATGTCCGTTACTACGACGGAATAATATTCAAAGAGTCCTGGGTTTATATCCCAGCGAGATAATAAAAGCAATACATTTTCTGTTCTCGGTATGTGTGCTCTTATTTTTGTGTGTTATGTGTGTTATTTACGACACAAATCATGCCAATAATATGCCGTGTAATTATTTAAAAAAAAAACTTGGTTGTTTATATTTCAATACAGAAAAAAGGGGAATATTGATATGATATACCTTTATTGTTTATATTAGGCTGTAGTGTGGTGATACCCGAATCGCTGCCTTATAGTCTGGCAGGCAAGATAGTAAACTTAGATTAATTCCCGTTACCGCGTGCACGTGAATTAATTAATGATTTTCGTTAATTAAGACATTTGCCAACATTTACTGTCCATTTCTGGTTTTATTGGGCTTTGCTTAATTTATGGTGTTTTATGTAGGTTACAGCTAGGCTTGGTCACAATCAGCGGTAAATATTTATAAAGCTTTATTAATAAAAATCACTTAATATACAGATGGTTTGAATTAATAAGAGTGAAAAGGATTTTTCTAAGTACGCTTACCATCAAAGAGAACATCGCCACTTACCATTCGGTGAATTTTTTTTAAGTATTATTTTTTTTTGGTCAAAAAAAGAAAAAAGTTTAAAAGAGAAATGGACTTTCCAGCATGCCGAAACCCGGGATTGAACCGGGGACCTTTAGATCTTCAGTCTAACGCTCTCCCAACTGAGCTATTTCGGCTATAAGGGTTAAATTTAAATTATACTATACTAGAAGTCTGGACATACGTTTTTATTTACCATAATTATTTTATTTTAACTAGTGGACCACCCTCGCTTTGCTTCGGTAGAACTTTTACCTGGTATTCTGCGAAAAAATGATTGTAAAATTAGTTTATGGACGATAATTTTACGTGATTAACATTTTACGAAAACATTGATGAATAATTGCATACTTTATCACTGAATTATAATTATTTTGTTTAATAAAAAACGTTCACTTGTTGCAAAATTACAAAGGAAATCAATTTAATCTTAGACATTAATACAAAACGATTATAAGGTTGAAATTGCATTATTGTATATAATTTCTTCTTGATAGAGAGGGAAGCTTGATTCGGACAGTTTTGTTGGCAACTTTTGTAAAGGGTTGTGTCGAGGTTTTGCTTGCACCGGAACGTGATATTCTCAGACAATACGAATAAATTCTATTGATTTATGATACGTTAATCACGTGAAAAAGTAGTTATACCCTAGAATTTATTTTAATTTAAAAAGTAAATTAAGAGTTTAATTCCTGCAGTCTTGAATAATACTTACTACACCTTACCTGGACTAAGACATTGGTTAAAGTTAATCAAAATTAATTATAAAGGTATTAGAAATTGACGAAAAGGACAAACGAAGAAAAGCCTCCTGAAAAAAAGCTCTTTTTATATGAGACAATAAAAATAAAGAAGTTATTTACTGACAGATTAAATCCGATAAATGCCGGAGCTGGACAGAAACCTCATTTTAAGTTCTTACACTATCTCAGAAATATTATTGACGTGAACAAAATAATGAGAGATGCCTCCTCTGACACACCCTTCTCCTGCCGAGAGGGGGGGAGGTGAGTGAACAATGCCCGAGTTTTGTCCTTCTGCAAAAAACTTTCTCGGCGACACCTTGCCAAGGGTTGGAATTAAATCGTAAATATCAAATCTATGTACTTATTAATTTGTTTCAGCTTTAACTTTGTGACCCAAATTATAATTTAAAGTTAGAATTCTGACAGTAAAATTATTTTTGTTGACTTGAAATTGATTTTTATGGTGATAGTCCTCGGCCGTTGTATTTTTCCTTCCTACTCTACCTGCCTGCGTCAAGTCTTTCTTGTATGCATGTATGTAATTGTGTATAAAAGTCTTTCATTTCTTTATTTCTTTGGTGCGCTCTGCTGCATAAACAGCTTGGGAATGACTTATCTAGGGCATATAATTATTTTATATGGTTCTCCTCCCCGCAAGGATTTTCCGTAATGACCTATTAGTTTCCCTATAAAATACCTGGCCAAGACAAGATTTGGTAGTCCGAAAAGATTGTTCTAACATACGTCCAAGGGTTATTTTTTCTTTCATTCATCGCTCTACTTTTACATAATCTATTTAACATAATCTTCACTAGTAACAATTCTATCACAGTAACGTATTCAAATAAAAGGGTCAGTTTGACGTATAGCTCATCTTCACAAGAAAGCTTTATTGACGAGGGACGAGTGGTATTCAAATGACAAGAGTAGATTGAACACTTGTTTTACTATCCAATGGTGTGATATTTTATACTATTGGATGGTTATTGGTGAGTTCATTGATTTCTTTTGTCATGTCCAAAATTAAATAAAGTGTTGTATCTACAATGGACTTTTTAAATGAGACTAGCACCAGATTGGACAGACCTTGTATGCAATTTATTTGGTTTGTTTGATTCCTTAATTTTCTGTTAAACTTAAATTTTCATATTTTTAATCATCTGTCCTACTTGAATACTCAAAATTTGTTAGCTAATTACGTCATAAGTAAATTATCCTACCCTACTTATATTACCAAAATGAAAGGTTGTAAAGATGTTTGGATGTTCGGACGTTTGTCCGTCCTTCACGCTCTAACCGTTAAACGGATTAAGCTTAAACTTCGCACACAGATATTTTGCATCCGAGAATAGGACATAGGTTAGAATTTATCCCGATTATAGGTTCCCTTGGGATGAATCCAATATTTTTTTAACTGCTCTTCTGCGGGCGAAGCCGCGGGCGACGTCTAGTACATAAACCATTCGTAAAAGACATGCCTACAAAAATTTTGGTTAAAGATGTTCTGGGTCATTGAACATATCCGATACCATTCTAGCTTAGAATTTCATAGAGGTTTTAGGATTGAGTTCATAGAATCGTTGTTCATACTTTTGTTTTACTTCTTTTGTTAACTTTTAACACCAAAACGTATAGGTGGTTACCTTTCTCGGCTACGGATTTGATATGATTTGGACCGGTATTATGTCTACATCTGTTCTTAGGAACTTCGGAACTCCTTAACATAAGTAATTTGATAAATGACGTATCGTCAAAACTCAGAAGCGTCATATTTGTCCATTCTTTATTGGCTATGTGATGTTACGTCAAATTATATACTTGCTCGTGATTTTGCTTGCGTTTCATAATTCTTAGAGCGTGATTTCTTCGTATTTAGGCTTATAAGCTTTAAGACATAACAAAATTACTTTATTCTTACTGAAGTTTAAGGCTCTTGTCTTATTGAAAATTAGAGGAGCGTGCAGGATTTTAACTCAAGTTTCACTGAGAACTTCTATTTTAAATAATTATCGATATCATTCACGGCACGAACCCTCACCGGCGGTCCTGTGTACTAATTAATCTCGGATAGAGCTCTGTAATAATATCCAAGATTTTCTTACGAACAAAGGTTTCAATCCATCCCTCTTCATTAAGGAAAAATAATTACCCCAATCAAGAGTATTGTTATGAATAGAAATCGTTATGGAACACTTGACCTATACGTGTTGTGGAAAACATATTATGTTACAGGACAGATACTTGATATAGACTATTGTCTCGATAATCATAACAATGTGATGTTATTGAAATCGTAAAAATAAGAAAAGGTTCTGCCGACATATTTCACAGAAAAGTTGCTCGTAGACATAATAATATGGAATTATTATACTT
>LGAG01000229.1:556540-572251 GCA_001278395.1 Lerema accius
TGACTCTCGGGGCATGTGGTCTTTTTTACCCGTATTATGGCTAATGAGGCCTGTGATTCCATAGAGGATTAGGGCTTATTACACAAAACCCCTGTAAAACCTGTGATGTGTTCTATAAAAGAAAGCTAAATGTCATAAATAAAATTATTCACTAGTTTTTTATTTTTTATATTCTCACATTCACCCTTGGAAAGTTTCGCGTTTACATAATATATAATATTAGTAGAACCAGTTGAAATCAAAGTAAAAAGCTGCTTTGACAAAAGTTATTTTGTTGAAGCAAGCGACTGTTAATGATTTAATTAGGTGGACGGAAATCTCCAAATATTTAAGCGATGATTCAATAGAAGTTCTCTTTTAAAGTATAATTTGCTGAGCTGTGAGGAAAATAGTCGTAAATTCGGTACTATTCCACGGCATCTGGTGTTTAACAGGAGCGTAAAATGTAATAGGGATTTGATTGTTATAGAACATCAATTCGTGGTTACTACCTGAATGCTAATGTAACGCCTAGACCTTTTGTATTGTGTTTACGTGACTGTTACAATTATCACAATAAATATTGAATAGTGGGTTCCCACAGACCAAAAATATATAAAATCAGTCTTCGGAACAACAAAAAAGCGTAGTGAAAAAACATATCGTTAGCAACAAACGATAACAGTGACATGCGTGAGATTGTAAAAAAAAAAGAAAAAAAATTTACCTCTTCTTTTTTTCGAACACTGTGTTTTTATATTTTTGGTCTGAGTTAGTTACCTAAAAATGATCAAAAATAAATAAGAATAGTTATTTATTTAGTTTACCTTTTCTAGTTTACGTTTCAGCGTATGTGTTGAGCTATGAGCGGATGACTTCTGATGAGTTTTGATGAGTTTGCTTGGCTTCTGTAAAGCTTGTAAATTGAACAAGTTGTGACAAGTCGAGAGAAACTGTCATCTGCAAACTATTTTGGCGTGCGCTGCATACATTGTAAGAGTACGGATAACGTATAAAAGTTTCACATGTTCAGGAAATAACTTCGCGGCATCATAACGTTGAAAACTTGATTTCTAATACACATTTAACAAAAAAAAAATAACAATAATATATATTTTTTAATTTAAAGTTAATTTTAACTTTACTTAAAGTAAAGATTTCAATTAAATACAAAAATTAATAATTAAAAATATTGTCACACGTATGGATTCATAAAAAAATAAAACTAAAAATTAAAAAGAAATCAATTAAATAAAGTAAAGCTGGGTCGGTCCACTAAATTTTACATTCATAATTAATGTAGGGATTATTATTTAGCTACTTAAGTAGAAATTAAGTCAGGAGCAACTTTAACCTGTCCCTAAAGCTCAAAATAGCAATTGTCAACGAACAGAGTGGGCGTGTGATTTGCTTGTGTAATTAACCTGTGATTGTGTCAGAAACTCACGACATCTGGTGGTCAAGTGGCATAACTAATGATCTAGGTAATAACAGAAAGTATAAACCGCAAAACAGTCCTTGTTTTTAACCGGTTTCAAAAAAGAAAGAGGTTATCAATTCTGTATGTATGTATGTAATATTATTGAAACTGCGAAATTTTTACACAGGACTATCTAGAAGGGCTTTCTAAACAAATATACAAATTTTCATAGATGTATGTATGTATGTATGTGGGTATGTTTGTTTGTTTGTCCAAGCATAGCTCCGAAACTAGTGATCGGATTTGAACCATTCTTTTTTTATTCGACTACACTTACTCCAAATTAGGGAACAGTATAAATTTTATCCAAATCGGGTCAGTAGTTTCTGAGATATGAAGTAAAACGTGTCACGGCATAGCCAAATATTACGAGCTACAGGGATGGCGTGAAAGAGAAAATGTCTTAAAACCCTGGTCAAATAGCAGTGCGCATGAAAAAAAAACAAATTTCCGAAAAAAAATTTTTTTTAGACTGACCAAAAAATGGTCCGAGTTATTTATGTACGAGTTAGCGTGTTATTCAAGGAAAAATTGCTCTAAACCTTAGTCAAATTCTAGGTAGCATATAATTAATTACAGGAGCCATAAAATAATCTTCTTTTCAGTTAAAACTGTAAACTAAAAAGTATGAAATAAAATTATAATTTAAAAAAATTAAACCAATTTCAAAAAAGGTTACTGAAAAGTACGAAATAACGGATTAGGGACATAGAATTTCTTTTGAGGTCGGTGGCAATATAGTTATCATAGTAAAACCACACCGACCTCAAAACAAATTCTATGTCCCTAATCCGTTATTTCGTACTTTTCAGTAACCTTTTTTGAAATTGGTTTAATTTTTTTAAATTATAATTTTATTGGTTCTAGTGGTTTCTGTGTGACGCTTAAACAGTCATACAGTCAAGCAGAGAAGATTATGTTTTCCTGTCAATATCGTTAGAAAGCTAAAGAATTCTCCGTGTACAGAATTGATCCGTTGCAGCGTTATTGTCAAAGTTATTGTTAAAATATTTTTTATATCTGGACCTGATTTAGGTACCATCTTTAAGGACTAACAGTAGTAAGAGCAGTCCCCAATTTTTATCTTCCAATTAGAGTTAGTTGCAATAAAAACTTGTACATTTATTAAGGCTAATGAAGTTTAGAATTTCATCACCGTCGTCATTCCAGCCGGGATTTTTTATTATGTCATAAAGCGTAAGTACGGACACCAATTATTGGAAACCGTTTACCAATCCGGAAAAGTTTTAAGTAACTTGTAAAACACTTTCGACAGCTGAGACAGTTCCTTTCTTTTTATTGTTTCCAGTGGTTTGCGTCGTTCAAATTGTTTAATCTTCGTTATGGGAACATTTTTAAAATCTTTTTATTGAAATCGCCGACAAATAACTTTTAAAACAAGATGTTAAAGCGTTTATGAGGAGTTCCGTAGTCAACGAACAGAAGTAATGTGTCAGGATATTCATATTTATGTGAAGTCTGTCAATCTGCACTTGGTCAGCTCGGTGGACCATGGCTTTTACCCCTCATATTTAGTCACATTTTTACGGTCTAACGACAGAAATATTAAGTAAATTCGAAAGGTGCCAAGTTGCCCGATCGGGCGAGTATTTATCGGGAGTGATGACGAATAACTCTTCCATTGTCAGAGAAGGCCTGAGCCCAGCAGTGGGACAGTTGTGGGCTGTAACGATGATAATGGTGGTAATTTCATCATTAGGCCTGGTAGGTACTGATGAAGTAAATCCATGAAAATAAAAGTCTGCCTCATTTAGAAACGTTTTTAAAATGAGACCATTTTCATTGGTCGGATAAAGGACATACGACGAGAAAGCATCCGGTGACGGATGTGATCTTTATGATTCTTTGCCCGCGTCCTATCTTTTGAATTAAAAGGGTCTTTAACATAATGGAGGGTTTAACTGGCTCTTTGTAAGATTTTTCGTCTTTGTCAATGTAACTTGGTACTAAGTATTAAAGCAATAGCATTTTTTTTACATCAATTCGCACTGGCGCAGCGTGGTGGAGTATGCTCTTTGGTTACATAAAGGATGCAAATTTTAAAGATAAATATTTTTCAGACGAGTAAACAGGTCTTGAATTTAATTTCCAATTTAAATTCAAAATCATTTATTCGTGTAGGTATCAATGATACACTTATGCATGTAATTTAATGTGTTTCGTAAAGGTGCTTTAATATGGTCAAGAAAGGGAAAAGAAAATCGTGATAGATAATTATCACCGGTTATACTTGTAATTACCATTCACCATCGCAATAAGGTTCACTAGCTATTGTTAATTTATTAGGATTGGGGCCCAGGAAGCTTCTTACCACCCACTAGGCAGGCTCCGATTAAAATCGACAAACAGTTTCACAGACATTCCTGTATTCGTACAAAGGGATGACAAAATTGAAGTTGGGACGCCGCGACCGGATCGAGATGTCAAATGAATTTCATTCCGTGTCGCTGTGGCTTGCGGCGGCCTTTCCAGATGTTCAAATATTTCGTTCATTTGTTTTCAGGCACCGATTACATAACTTAGCACGCTCCATTATGGACTTTAAGTTGATTGAAATACAGTTCAGTTTACATTTAACCGTGTGTTTAAAAAGACGTTTTTAAACAGGTATATTTTATTTTCATAATGCTTGTATTTCGCTTTATTACATTTTGATATTTAAAAGAAGTAGGTACCTACTAGTAATAAACGGCGTTGTTTATTTTTGTTGTCGACGGAGTAATATGGATGATTCTTATTAACTCAGCGAACAATGATTCATTAAAAACAAATTCTGTGAAGAAATTGTATTTTTATTTACATTACATTTTGCTACATCAAAGCTATTGAAATTTTATTTATCTAGTAGATAGGTTCAATTGTTTGAAATTAATTTACTATGTATTTTTCTAAGGTTTTATTGTACATCTTTATCGGCATGTAACTACGCAGGTATGCCATGATTCCCCATGATAAACAATGTCTTATACTAAAAGTCTCTGAATCAAGTCCGTGTCTTAGAATCCTTACAATTCTTGCATTATATTTTGCATCAGGCGCTCAAACCTATTAATCAGACAGATCAGTCAATGGGGATAAAACACGTCCTATGTCCTTCCCCAATATTAGAACAAATCCGTTCGCCAATTTTCTATTAAATCGGTCCAATAATTCAGGCGTGAAAAGGTAACAGACAGAGTTATGTAGACATTTATGCTTCCAAATAATATGGAACTATGGATAAAGATGAAGTACTTACTTGAGTAGGCGAGTATGTCTAGATTTAGAGGTTGACAAAGATGGATGACGTCTCCATAGTAACTAGGATGTTAATAGGGCTGTCATTCTTTCGGGTTTTCCCGATTTGTCCTACCTCAGGGACCGTTCGTGTCGGGTTTGTAAAATGCGCGTAGAACAAACCTGCACAGTTGTGGTACCAATTAATACGCAGATCAGCAACATTAAGACAAAATATTATACATTCCTTGGTAAAGTTAAAATATCGCTTTCAACCAATACTATATTGAGAACTAACCATTAGTTTAAACTTAAATTTTAGACCAGGAGCAATATTTTAATTAATGGTCCAGGTCATAGCAAAGAAGCGTTTTGGGCGTTACTGACTTTTTTATTCGGAATGTAAATTCAGGTGATAGCAGCCCTAAGTGTAAAGCAAATTTTGCAAAACAATTATTAATGCTTCAATTCAAGCGAGAAATATTTAGAGCTTGTAAATCTGTCACTGGTCTCAAAACCTAATTCAACACAGGTACGGAATATAGCGTAGAGATAAATGTGTACCCAATAGTAAATCATGTAACAGCGTGATAAGGTTTGTAATTGGATGACGCAACCAAATTGCGATTGTCACCCAATTTAGACAACATTATGGCAAATTGAACCGTAATTTGTATTCCAAAGTCTCTCAGGTTTCATTTCATTGTCTCTTCGTTGTTTTCTTGAAATAGAATAGGGTTGTTTACAAAATTTAGAACCATTTAAGTGTTACGTATTATGTATGATCAGAATAGTGGGGAAGGAGGTATGGGGGGAATTTAAGGTTGTCAGATTTTGGATAAGTGCAGAAAATTAAATTTTGTTTAAAATTAAATATGAAGATAATAATGGCAAATCGCGGGGGGAATCGATTCCTGGAGTCTTCGAAGGTTGCGATACTATCAAATAATCTACAGATGAAGTTTATCTTTTCTCCCTACCTATATTACCTATCGTTCTGAGTAAAAGCCGTAGGCGTCTTCCTATCCATTACCGGCGCCCCACTTAACTAAGAATTTATTCAAACAACCAACTTAATCAAACTTTAAAGTCAATGTTGGGTCTTCTGCTTTTTATGAAATCCTAATAATAAATTAATTTCATCGTTATCATGATAAATTAAGTTAAGATACATCATTATATCTAATAGTTATTTTCTTTCTTTGCTTAACTCGAGTAGGTACAACTGAATATGTCAAAGAATAGAATTTATAAACTTGCTAAATATAAAGATGTCAATATGGAAGTCTATTACCTGTATACGGTGCCTATCATCTGACGACTGTGTGCTGTGTCTAAAGATAAAGAGTAATTGTGTTTGTAACACATAAATATTATAAACTAAATTAGGATTGTTATATTCTGACTCATGTAATATAGAAAGTTGTCTTTAACTGTATATTTCAATTTTCAACAACAAGGCGACTCTGTCTACGTATACATTTTCATAAAATGGCCTATTTATAGATTTCACCCTATTACAACGATTATCAGTTACATAGCGCACATTAAAATGTTTTGCAACTGTCTTTTGTCATTCCGTTGCAGCCCTAAATGTTAATTTAAACTATCAATCTTAACTAACCCCAGTAGTGACTTATCGGCTTTTATTTAAGTAACTGAAATTGGCCTTAACCCATTAATGGCCCACTATTGAGCACGGGTCTCTTATAACTTATAAGGCCTGGGCAAAACACGCTCTAGCGCGGATTGGCTCTAGAGGGATATAATGGCCAACCATAGTGTCAGAAACGTTTGTGCCCCGTGTTTGTGCCGCACGACTGTTATTTAATGATAACTGGCACTAACATTTTAACCTACTTGAACGCACTGGTTCAAGATATTTGTCCACTAGCGGTCACCCATCCACTTTCCGACCGCGCCCGCATGTGCTTAACTTCGACGATCAGTTACGATCTACGCATGCGGGCTATCAGCGCTTTGTTGACTTATCTATTTTTAGACCGGTGAAGCATGTGTATTCATACGTATGTATATTAAAATGTACATGTATTTCACATATCAGATATCGGGGCTGCTTTTATTTCCCATTTCTCTCGGATTCCGCGGCTCTGGAAGATGTTTAATGGGCAGCTTCTGTATTTTATGATGTCGTAACACGCCGGGTGCTGGTTCCTCGGTCATAAATATGAATACACCCATTTGCAACCTCAACACATACATGACTGCTGTGGATTTTTTATGAAAGTTATTTAGGGGTTCAGCTGAGTAAAGTAATCTGTGAATTATTGATTTGTGTGAACTTTAAAACAGTAAGAGTTACTGACTAAGATATAACGTAAGGTATACCTACTTTGCCTAGTTCCAATGGGAGCTAGCGTGAAACTTGGTACAAGGGTTACAATTATACTGTTGGGAAAACCTGAAAAAGATTTTTGGAACTTCATCCCTTTAAGTACAATAAATAAACCTTTAACGACTTGGTTTAACAAAACTTTCGACACCCAAGAGCAAACGACGACGTGGCGACGTTTCTGCATATCTGTGGAAGTTTATTCCGATACAAATTCCATTTGCACTTACTTGATTACAATGTCAATTCCATTTGCGTTCATGCCACTTCATACAATTACTATTGCAAAATCGCGCTTAGTCCCGCGAGTGTGTAAGCGCCCTTAGCCAAACTAACCAATTCTTATTAGGCTACGGTACATGGTCGAGTATACTACAAGGTCTTTTTACACCAATGCGCCCTGTAATAGGTAATTACTGCACTTAGCCCTACCATTTATTAGCGTACATTTACCTTCAGTATCTATTTTCCATTCTAGTCTAAATATTTGCTTGAAACATGCGTAAACAGAACTGGAGTGGCCAATACGGCTTGTAAACAATCATATTCAATGTGTATTCGTTTAACGTAAGTAAATCTTTGGCGATTGTTACGGAATTAGTGAACGACGATATAGGTACCCCACCTGGTGTTTGTAATACAAAGACATGAATAAATTTACAACCTTAGAAATAGTAACGCTACACATTCTTAGCTCTAAATTGGGATTTCTTGGGTAAAAACAATACTGTTTTTTACTAAGCTTAAACTTTGGGCTTCCGAATAGAGGATCCTAGGTTAGAATCCGCCACGCACCTATATGTATATTTAAAATTAAAACTTATGTGTGTATTAGAAGTTATTTGTTACTTACTCCGGTTAAGGTGTAAGGAAAGCCAGCCGTATGCCATACAGACCTCGGACCCTCGATTGTGTATGAACATGATGTATGAGGACTTCTGTTATGTTGACTTCTGTACACAGACCCCTATAAATCATGAAAAGAGAGTCGGTATTTTCCGACTGAACATTGTAAATCACTAGAAAAATAAAATATTTATTTGTACCAAATTCTGTTCCTGAAAGAAGTGACAAGGGTGTGTGCTAAAGAAAGAAATAAGAAAATAAATACCTGAATAGCTTTTATTTGTTACCATATAGACAAAGTAATGTATGAATCAAATATTAGTGCGGTTTCAGACTAGCGTTTTCTGTGCGTATACGGTCGATTTAGTTTACACGCTTCGAAAAACCGGACGCGCGTAAACTGTCATATTTCGGCGTGTTTACTCGAACCGGTAATGGCGTTCTGTCATTAACAACATTGATACGAACTTAGAAGCGCGTTAACGTTCGTACAAGTTGCACGTGTGTCAAAAAGCGCGCATATACGTGCCTCCATACGCTTCCAAAGAAGAGCTTACATGGGCGTAAAAACGCTAGTCAGAAATCGCCCTTATTCACGTATGAAAAGTTGCGACTGCGCTAGAAGGAGAGTAATGTTCTTCGACCGTATATATGTATGTTTAAATGTATATTATGTATGTTAATATGTACCTACGTCTATTTCTATGTCACGGTCTACCATCCAAACGGCTTGACATATTTTAACACGTAACTTATCATTAAATCGTTTCCATTGTGGGAGAAATATAACCCTTAAAAGGGGCCCAATTTCGAACCCTTTGTCTATTAATAACCAGATAAATAAAGTTTCATACAAAACATTTCAGTCTGATTTATTCGGTATCACGTGAAAACCACAACAGATTTAATATAATGCTTGTAAGTTACACAGATGATGTGGGTCAACAAAGTAGAGCATAATTTATATCCCGTAAAATAGGGTCGTCCTGTGGGATACCATATAAAAGTTTGACAGTAATTAATAATGGTTTTTGTTTGTCCTCACGTACGACAGCAATGTTATCGCGACACAACAAAATGTCGCGAACAGAAGGTATCACTCCATCACTTTGATTGTGACTGTAATGATACCTAGTTTCTATTCAATGCATCAAGTGTTGAAGAGAGACAGAAGAATAAATGGACTACGTCTGGTAGGTGCAATCTATAAAGCGTGGCTGCTGCATAAATATAAAAACGTAACAGAAATTATGTCTTTTCTGTTGTTGACCACATTAGTTAGAAAGTCGTTAGCTTAACGTTTCGTTGTTGTTACGATGTTTACAATAACGAAAAAAAAGCTTAAACCCCTTAAATAATACATTATATTGAATTAATATAATCCAAATATAAGAAATTAAATAAAAATAGTCTTGTGATTTTCAGCATTTTTTTCAAGGTTTATGAGAGCAGTGCAATAATATTACAATAGTTGAAGCCTTCAAAGACAGACTTGGGGCCACTGTAATTGATCGGCCAAGTTAAGAAACTCTTTACGTTGACTGATTTTGCTGTGGCGGTATAAGTCTAATAGTTTCCCTGATCTCTTAAATTAGTCACTAAGAACCTTTGACCTTTGTGTATTAATAAAATACATACGTCACTTATATTGTACTTTACGTTAGAGAATGTTTGTTATTTTGAGGTTTTTTTAATGATGAGTAATTATGTTAATAACTAAACTAGTCGAAATTTTTAAAATCGCATATTGTTTTAATTTTGTATTACAAATTAACTTTTGTTATTGTACTTGCGGCGACTTATTTACAAAATAATGCAGATATGATGTAAAGTTATGAGGTTGAATTATGTTTGTAGTCATTATTTAGAAACTTCGTACAGTATTTAGCGTTTATAATTATCTAAGTTCTACTATTTCTACTCTTTTAGCTTTTAGCGACTTTTACTATAGGTGTCCAGTGTTAAGTGTAAATTAAAGAACAAATCTGTTCAATCTTAATAATTTGGTTTAGTTAAGTGAATAAGTCTGACAGAAATTCTACTGGACTAAAAGTCAACTAATTGAGTGAGTCAATGTCAAATGAAGACTGATACTTTTAAAATAATGTGATTAAAGAAATATAATAAAATTTAAGGAACAAAACGAACCAGGTAGAGATAAAATGATGTCATTGTTTTCTTTA
The DNA here is from genome assembly GCA_001278395.1 of Lerema accius. Taxonomy (NCBI): domain Eukaryota; kingdom Metazoa; phylum Arthropoda; class Insecta; order Lepidoptera; family Hesperiidae; genus Lerema; species Lerema accius. The sequence goes on from LGAG01000229.1 coordinate 566,619, forward strand.
TGCTCGACTTGGCGGCGACACTGGCGTGTGCCTCGGTTGTCGCCAAGCGGAGTGAAGTTTATTTACTACTAAACAATAACGGAAAGAGAATAGGGAATACATTTCAAAAGGATCTGAATATTTCAGGAAACAATAATGTTATTGTGGCGAAACCATCGAACAGTCAATGTGAAATCTCCGGAGACTTGGGTATAGTATCTTTTGTAATAAGGAAACTATTTGTATGCAATGATATTGTAAAGAATATTGAATTCAAATGCGAATTTATACGTTCTTATTTACAACGGATGTATACCTACTAATAATAAGATAATGTGATTTTTATTTTAATCAAGCTTTTATTACTTGTTAAGAAGAAAAAGAAGTAAAAGTTAAAAATTGCAATATTTCAAGTCCCTACTGTTAACCGTTGAGGAGTTCAATTGTCTGGAGCCAATCCTTGTAGCAGTATCACATCATGCTTATTATAAACATGCATAGTTATCAGGACTGGACCAGCGTGTAAAATTTTAGCTCAATCGGACACCGGGAAGTGGGTGAAATTTTGCTTGCAAGATTTGATTACAAACACCGGGACAGGTAAAACTAAATAAAACCTTGTAAATAAATAAAGGATAGTAACTAGTTAATAAGACACACACGACGTGAGCAATATGTACTCTTCATTAGAAATTCAAGGATAAGTTTGATTTAGTACACGAAGAAGCGCGAGTGTTAACTAAATTGTAACTTCCTGACTAAACTGCACTTACAACTTTGATGACTCTAGATGAACAAGTTTACATTCTATCAACTAAATAACTTAGTAACGGAGAATTAATGGAACTTGGACGAGGGAGATGGAGATACTGGTTCTAATAAGTGTGAATGCGATGGCAGATGTGTTACACGTGTTATTTGAAATGCGTGGGTATGAAGGCGGTTTTATAAACACAATGAAAATCTAAGACAAATATAGCGGCCTGATAGTTAACCCTGCGAAAGCGCTAAGGGCGGAACAGGCCCTCGATTTACGAAACGTTATGAAGAAAGTAAGTTATTTTTAGGGTTCAAAGCCCGAGGGTAGCGACGCAATAGTATGAAAAGACTTCAAGGACCGCCTGTTTGTCATTATGAGTGTCATTTCAACTGTAACCAATAGACATAACTGTAACCAATAGACATAACTGTAACTAATAGAAAAGAACCAATTGCTATTTTATTTTGAAGAGTCGTTATAACGAGCCAATTGCTTCTTCATTTTGAAAAAATAGACTTTTTTGACCTATGGAATAATTTTACCCAAGTTGTCATTTACAGGGTTAAATTCTTAGAAAAGTATAAATGAGGATATTTCGCCACGTGTAGGAAAGTATATTTTGTAGGAAAGTACTATGGTTTATAATGGAGGCGACTTATATACATATATTATTAACAGCTATAAGATGTAGGTATCTAATTATGTTGAGACGGTTCAGTTACGCTTAAAATTCGAAAATTATATGTACTTACATTTTAATACCTGAACAGTTTAACTTTCGTTACCGTTTTAGGAATATAGCAGACACGTACGAGTTTTAAATTTGACATAGTCAAAGTTTATATGGAGAAGAGCAAAAAGCTATTTTTTTGCATATTTTCGACCACAGAGATGGTTCTCTGGTACAATAAAAGTTAGACAAGTATCATTCAAAATTATTATGAGAAGTTTTCTTTACAAATCGGTGTTTTGGTCGATAAAAACGTGTTTCAAATTTTAATTTTAAAACAATTTTCAACTCAATTAATAACGTTATAATTTTTGAATCACCAACCTGTCACCTAGTGCTTTATTATTGAGGAGAAGGAAGGGCGCAAGAAACTTCTTAGTACATTTTTAACATCATAGGTTTATACGTATAATAAATTGCTTAACTAGGTGAGCTGAGTGTGGCTATATTATTTTCCCTGTATCTTATTATGAGAACGTTATTTGTTTTATTCTAATTTACTTATTTTTTGTCATTATACCTGTCACTCAAATGTCTACCTGTTACAATTTAAAAACAAAGTCGAAAAATTTCTAAAGCCCTTCAAATCCAAATTCCCCGGGAGCTATATAACAATTCTTTTAGTAAAGGGTACCAACCAACAGTTTAAAAAAAAAGATTTTCATTATTTTCCCGCGTTTATACTGTAACTGATTCTATTGTTTGAGTGAAATCCGACGTCAAAAGGCTTGGCTGCTGTGCTACCGACGTATTTTATTTTCAAGCTTGCAAAATGTTAATCTATAGGTACTAATTTTCTGTGATTTAAAGGAGGATTTAAAATTATTAATGCTATCCTTAAAATATGATGCACGTAACATTGTTTAGATTTCTGAAGTTATGATTTAGCATTATTAAATTATTTTATGAACGTGAATTTAATTAATTAAAGAGCTTTTGAAGGAATGTAAATTCGTCACATATTTAATATTCAAAATTGTCAAGACTCTTGTACCTAGCAGTTTATTTATGAAGTAACATCTTAGAATAGTATAAAACAAAATCGCTTCTCGCTTTCAGTACGCTTTGATCTTTCAAAGTGCGCTACGGAATTTAATGCGGTTTTCATCAAAAGGCAGAGTGACCATTGTGCTTTTAGTACCGCTGACTCACAAGGAATGTGGTTGCATAAAATGGTTGCAGCAATCACTTACGATTCACTCTCTTAAAATAGACAGTGATTCAAGAGGAAAGCTTAACACATGCTTATACTATTGCATACACTATAGTAGAGAAAAGCCGACATTTATAAGCTTTCCCACAAGCAAAACTGACGGCGAAAAGTCCAGTTGTACGGTAAATAAAGAACAAGAAAATTTCTTTGCCTTTTTCTTTCAAATAACGAGCCATTAGTTACATTGCCAAATCGCATTTGTTCCATCAATCACCCTGCTGATAGAGTGGACGTGGCGGAAATGAAATACTTTAAGCGTGTATTCACGTGCGACAGTGATACGACAAAATGTCGCAAGCTGTCGTACAGTGCCGTAGAACAGTGTTTCGTTGCGAATCTGTCGAAAGTGTAAAAAGTCACTAAAACAGTACTAGTACCTTCGCTTCTAGATGCCCTCATATTTCTATATCAACAGTTATTTTAGTCGACATATTTATATGTGTCGTGAGGGTTATATTGCCGAAAGCGAATTTGATCTATTCTAGTTGTAACCAAAAACAGAGTCGTATATCAGTCAGGTCACGAGTTAAGGCCTAAGGGTGAAAGGCGATTTGTTTATTGCAACCCTGGAGACTGCCTGGAGGGACAAAATGTCGGATGACTGCACGCATAGATAGTTTAGTGGTACCTAACCTTATCTGATCCATGTTCTAGATCAGTGTTCTTCAAAATGCGTCTAGTGATTCATTGTATTGTTTAGATGGATAGCTGCTGTTAGCCATATTCTTCATATGTCAGATATCTGTGAGCTGCGTGTGGTTTGCTCATTGACTCCTCGCCTGTGGCTCTCTTCAAAATATTTAGTGCATACTTGTTTTAGCTACTAATTGGGCCAAAGGCAAGCTAGAGAATGTGTTTTAAATCCTGACTAGATGACTGATTAACGTTTAACCATAATTCATTATGTCAAGCTATAGATTTGTTCTCGCTGACAATAGTCTATGTCAACTGAAAATACTGGTATATGTGTGATGTGTGTTAGTTCATTTTGTTCAGTTATAAAAAAATAGGTTTCCAAATAAAACAAGCCTGTAAATAATTATTTTTTTTATTTAAAGTAAAGTATATTATGAAGCATTGAAATGAGGTTTCCGTATTGATTTTGTTTTCAAAGGAAAATAATTTACAACAGTTAATAATAACAACAGTAAGTGATCGGTCTTAAATAAGTAATATTAATTCATAAAATTTTTTGATCATAAAAATATTTTTTTTACATCGGAGTAGTGTGTAAGTATATTTAATTATTTGTTAACTGTAAATACTTCTATGATTAACAATGAATATTTTAATCAGATAGTTCATAGCAAAATATATTATGTACAGAAAAAATATTAGTAAGAGTACATACATAAATATTAAATATCTAATAAATCCCAGTATTAAATTAGCTTTTAAATGTTATAATATATCAAATTAATAATACAATAAAATAAATTCTAATTTGAAACAGTCGTGTGCTTAGCTTTTATTTTATAAAAACTACCTACATTGAACATTATAACATTTTCTACATAAAGCAACATATTTACCGTTTATAATGTTTTAAATTTTTTACATACAAATATCTTATAATTTTCGATGTAGTCGCTACAAAACTATTTTCATCTAAACCGCAATTAATGATTGAATATTCTAATAATATTTATGTAAAGGTATAATTATACTATGTATAAATCAGTATACACCTAACTATACAATCTATAAATCATTTGCTTCCGTATTCGGGCTCAAAAATATGGGAGCAAATGAGATTAATCACAAAAAATAGCTTAAAGCTCCGCATAGTTCTCTACATTTACACACGAATATTAAAAGCTTTAATTGTATTCTAATTCTGAACATCTATCAAATTACTTATATTTTCCTACACACTGAGTAACTTTTACTATACTGAAATATAACTACATGTAAATTACGGTACATTACGTTTAAAATTTAATATTTACCTATTGTAGGTTTACATAGTACGCGAAACAGTTTATTTATATTTAGGTTTATAAACATCAAATATAAACACATTTATTTACATTCCAAATCCCATTATTCAAACTCAATTTGATCACAACATTAACTCTCCTAAAATACAAGTGGCAATTTCAAATACGAGTGATATAGGTATGATAATTATCTTCAATTGGGTTCATATTGAAAATCTATGTGGTTTCATCAACAATTTATTATAAACTCAACCCATAAATTTGAAAGATAGGGAATAACATATTTTATTCTGCTTTAAATTATGACAGCGGCATTTTAAACACGATCATAATATATTAAAAACCGCGTAACAATCGCATGCGATTAATAAATATGCTGAACAAATTGTATACATCAATATTTTATAGCCGTATTTAATTATGACGAAGTTGCATTTACATCAACCTACCGAATTAATTTGAAGTATTTACAGACTGTATAAATGTTATTTATTGAGTGTATAATATACTATACATTGAATGTATTCACGTCGAAGTAGTGCTGAAATATTTACACAGGTTGAAATCAAGTCAGCCGCGCGTCAGGCTTCGGTGGTCTATATCTATAGTCTATACCACTGTAGCCTCGGAGGGTACGCGCGTCCGACGAAGCGAGTCTCAAACAATATCGTGGCAGGAGTTCCCGTTGCCAGTTCGGGTTGTCTTCGTAGGCTGTGGTCGGCCAGACATGCCGTCGGAGTACGGTGGAGGACAGTACATTACCTGTAAAGAACATGATGTTAGATCAAAAGTTCTCAAGGTTAAGGTCTACTAGCCGCTTGAAACAATCGGTTCATACAATTGTGCATGCTGACTGCTGATGCAGTTAGTCTGTAGACAGCGTAACTTGAGTACTATAGCAACTATTGTCGGTGTTGGAAGAAGAATATGAGGCATTTTGACTGTCCTTTGACGTGAAAATTGTGTTTTTGTAGGACTCCTTACACCTTTGCTTCTCGTTGTTATAATTAT
>LGAG01000229.1:593741-605537 GCA_001278395.1 Lerema accius
CAAGCTAGACTTTTACACGAGAATACTTTTAAAATTGTGTCTTTTGCACTTATAAATATACACGTATCTTTTTGCTGAAAATGTTTACTTAAAATACAGCAATTTAATTAGTGGCAGCAATATATTTTTAACTACAATCAAAAATAAATTGGAATTCAAAAAACCTGCAATTTATTTCAAAATAATACCGTCGAAGTTAGTGGCCTTTGAGCACTTTGATTTCGCACCGTGATCGACGTCATCAACTTGGCAATTACCGCTCGATGTTATGAAAGAATGAACATTAATATTATAACGTCAAAGCCCAGCAAATATTGTACAGAATCGCTAAGTAATTGCTTAGGAATTAACTCATTTTTGTTAATAACATGTATATTAAGCAGACGAAAGATATGAATGAAAGAAATTGACTGTTCCGAACCATCCTCTCGATATCACATTCATCATACTGTGATAGGAGACTTGAGCCCAGCATTGGGACAGTTATAAGGTTGCGATGATGATGATGAAACAAAATTCTTACATATTTTAGCACAAGACATTATGCCAGACTTTGTACTATTAAAAGTGCCTACATCTCAAAGTAACTTATCTGTCCGTGGAAGCGTGATATTGATTTAGGGGTGAACAGCTATTTAATATTCTGCGCCCGAGTTTACCATTAGGTTAGCTGAAGTTTTGTTTTATTTGACATACAAAGGGCCTCGAATAATAAATATATGGGAATGGGGATGGCAATTTAGAAATACATTTATAAAAAATTACGGGAATTTTTGTTTTGTTTCAAAGGTATTTTTTGTGTTTCAGTTTTTTGTTTGTCAATTTGCTTGTAGATTGCAATTACCAATTAATTAATGTTATTATGGTTCAGTTAATTTATCGGTTGAGTTAGTGAGGTTATTTCTAGAGTAACAGTCATGTGTCTTTGTCTTTACCTGTTGTAATTACGCATCACTTTTTGTATTACTAACATTTAATACTGTTATCAGATGGCTTGTTTCTGTGTTTATAAAATCTACAATAAGCCTCGAGAGATTTACTACTTTATAAATCATCTCAAATATCGTCTTGCGAATAGCAAATCGCTTTAATATTATGAGTGTGATGACTGATTTATAGCGCTTTATTAGAAGTTCTAAAGAATTTTTAGTATCTACAATCTATTTTTGGCTTTTAGTATCGTAATAGAATATTTCTGAACTCTCAATGGTTAGAGCGATGGTCAGTTACACGATAGTAATTTCAATGTTATAAAACCAGCTAAGTGCGAGTCGGACTCGCGCTCGAAGGGTTCTATACCCTTATAAAGAAAATCACGTTTGTTGAAAAAAACACTTTTATTATATGGGGACCCCCTTAATATTTTCATTTCTTTATTTTTACTATGTTGTTATAGCGACAACGGAAATACATAATTTGTGAAAATTTCAGCATTCTAGCTGTCACGGTTTATGAGATACAGCCTGCTGGCAGACAGACAGACAGCGGAGGCTTAATAACAGGGTTCCGTTTTTAACTTTTAGGTACAAAGCTCTAAAAACAAAAACTTGAATGCAAATAAATATAAGGTAGGCGTGAGACGTCAGGCGTCAGTGCCTTTAAAAAGCACACTGTTCAAAGGCTTTGATACGAAATAAACGAATGGACATTGAATTTGACGTCTATAGGTTCTAATAGACGGAAAACTGCGATGAAACAATCGCTGACTGAATGTCAATTTAGCCCCTTAACTAGTAATTTTTTTTCTTTATTTCAGATCCCTTTATAGTACATCTATATGATAAAAAACAAAGCATTGCGAATGTTTAAGTCAAATAGAAACAAGAACAATAGATATATTTTTTTATACTACAATTTTCAGATAGATTTTTTTTAACAAGTTAATGTTGAATTAAGCTGCAAAATACGATACCTACTCAATCTAAAGATAGATTTTAATTAGAAGCGATGTCAATATTTGAGTCGTTAAAACTATGTGGTCTCATTATTAGCCAATAACTGTTGAGTCGATATAAATATTGCTTCGATGATTACTTGAAATAGTGGGGGTTATACCGTCAGGGTTGTCTATCGTATTAAAACTATTTAATTCGTTATTTATTTACATTAAATATCTGTCTGTGTAAAATTATTATTGATTAACAATGGTTTGATAACAATCAAATGTCACTCACATGCGGACCGTAGTTGTAACTAAGAAAAAGTTCTTCATCGTTATGTATGTAGAAAAGTATAAAGTGAACATAAACAACAGATAAAACTGAAACGGAGACAAAACTGTACTTAAAAAATACATAGTTTTTGTTTTTATTTTTGATTTATTCTGTCTGTTGATATGTCTTTTACTGTGTGATCACAAGTAAAAAGTATAAAGGGTAGCCAGGGTGGGCCATTAGTAGTCAATAAAAATAATTGTTTTCAATCGGTGACAACCCTACGTGTGACCTCGAATGAACTTCGGACTCGATAAACCGCATAATCTCGTGATAGATGAGTTGGAGATATGCAGGAAACGGCCTGATTGCCCTTTGCTGATGCTAACACATTCTCTCTGTGCTGACGTAGCTATCTAACGTGAGGCCTAGACAGGATTTTGCTTTTTATTCGAACTTATGGGGGCTTGGACCTTCGCACTCTACAATAAATACCTAAAGCAAGAAATGTTAGAAAAAAATTTGCTTCTGTCCTTTGCCTCAAAAATTACCTCAAGGGTCATTTACAGTGGGAATCGTTCTTCTGTTATAATAAAATAATAATAATAACGCTATACACTCATAGCCCCACACTAGGGTTCCCTGTTGGTGCCATGGACGACACAGAAACACAAATGTAAATCCAGACCGAAAGCATAAATTTAAATTCATCATTTAAATTTCGGCCTTATTGAAAATCGAACCCAGGACCCCTAGAACGGCAAATCAATCGGTGTGACAACCATTGCGCCATACGAGTCGTCATATAGTGTATTCTGACCCAAACTCTGTTCTACTGTACTCTACTCTATACAAATCTACTCTACTTAAGTGAAAAGTTACAAATCCCGTCCATTGTTTACAACACGGCTTGTAATCTTCGTAAATCTTTCGCAATCAACAAATCGCCTTGAGAGTTCATGTGTGCTGTTCAGAGCGACTAACTTTAGGGCCCATCCCTTCGTTATTATTCCGTCGGCTCATTTGATTTCCAAACTGTTTGAGTTACGAGTAAGCGATGTTCACAATGATCGCAAGGGTCAAAAAAGGTACCAGGGCTCTTTGTCAACTCATTTTGTACCTTTTAGTAATCTGTGGGATTAACTGTCCTATTACTCCTCTCGAGTCGGGTAACTTAAGATGATAGAGGTTCGTTACCCACTAAATTTAACTTTGCCTAATAAAATAGGTGGGTTCATTTCTCTGTGAGAATAACAGTGAAATTCACAATACTAACTAGAACCTTAAACTGTAATTAATTAAAATTTATTTGAGTTAAATTTAAATCCTGCTTGTGCTATATAGGTACTTTTATTTATTTCTTCTCTAAACTTTTTAGGTATTTGGACTATTGTAGTTGTTCCAAACTAAATTCAATCCTACTATCCTACTAATATTATAAATGTGAAAGTTTGTAAAGATGTTTGGATGTTTGGATGTTTGTCCCTCCTTCACGCTCTAACCGTTGAACGGATTAAGCTGAAACTTGATACACAGATAGGTTGCATCCAGGAATAGGACAGGATACATTTTATCCCGATTATAGGTTCCCTTGGGATAAAATCAATATTTTGTTTATCGACTTTTCCGCGGGCGGAGCCGCGGGCATTGTCTAGTAAAGAATAAATAAAACACATTATCCTGTATTTACACCCCTACCCCGGTTTATATGTCAAAATACAGTTAAAAACAAATACACCACGGAAACAATGATGCAGCGAGCGGCCGAGGTAAAAACATTCAATCATCAAATCTTTGGACTATCCGAGCCGCTATTTGATTCTGTCTTTCAATGGCACGATTTATAGTAGGTAACTATTTACTGTTGCGCATCGGGTATTTAAATATACACACCGAACACACTCCATTTGCCAAATTAAATATTTATTTTGATCTAATTTGCGGGCGGCGCAGGAATTTCGTCACGAGATGAACAAGATCGTTTACACTTTATCAGTCTTGTAATTTGAAATGTTTCGTAAGATTTATCCACTTATAGTAACATTACAAAAGTAGGTAATTACGTAATATACGACAATAAGACTTTATTTAAAGGTGCAGTTGCATAGCTATCGGTTAATAAAAAAGTTACCCATGGCTCCTGATATTTAGAGCGTTCGGTAGTCCCGTGTAAACCCGCGAGTTTTAAGGGAAAAGTACAATACGTTTTTTGACCTTTGAGTTGGAGAAAAAATTAGCTATTAAGAGGGTTAAAATCCTACGTATTTCTTCGGTTAGTAGGTAACGGCATTTAGCAACCTTGCCCTTAATTTAAGCCGTTGGTTTATACATCTCTTATTTTTTCGCTCCCTTGATGTGTAATTCAAAACACATCAAACACCTTTCAAGGTGCTTAAGCAAACTCATTATTTTCGCGCAAATATTTTCCTCGAAAACCTGCTATGTACTTAACACATAACCTTTTCACCAAGGTTTTCGAAATGGAGTCGATTAAAATTATATTTACAGATAATAAATAAAATGAAAATATTATTGCCCAGTGTTCGTAAGCAAGCAAGAGTTTTGAAAATAACTATTTTTCACTAACAATTCGTTTTAATTAGTTCACTAAGAAATAAGAGTAACACATAGATGGAGCTTTACACAGAGTTCAGTCTATTTACTACATATAAACAGAACTCGATTGCCTTGTTTCTAATTTGGTTAAAGTTAATTAATCTGTTAAACAAACACATTACGCTAGTTACAAGCGCACCGCAACATTTGATTTCCTTCTGAATGGCGCAATGTTCGGGGAACAAATTACAAAGGCCCCTTATTTCAATCCCCTTCCGTTAATTGGAACTGACACTTGTTAAAGAGGTCTTGCTAATGTGAAATGCGTCTTGGGTTACAGAAATAGAGTTAAGATTCGTAAAAATATAGTAAGACTAAAGGACTAAGTATTTGATTAGAAAGATTGGGAAGGATTGGAACAACTTGCCTAGATGGTGTTTCTGTCCTGTAATAATGTGCGAATCTTCAAGATGTGGTTAAGAACCACTCGATTTATCGTATTAACGTGTAATTGTTTCGATGATAATTAAAGCACTAAATTATTAGTGGGACTTAGCCGTAAGCATTTAGTATTTTTTTTACCCGATTATGCCAGGTAACTTTTTAGCGCATGTAAGTACTCGCAAGTCCATTTTTTGGCAAGCTCTAGGTCTGAAAGCGTGACGTACGGCATTGCAACATACGGGATTTCATTCAATTCGTCTTCATTGCAAGAGTAATAAAGGCTATTATAATTTTTTTAAATCTCCCCCCTCCCATTCTTAGCGTTGTTTTTTATATTTATTATTTCCTCTCATTTTAAACCATCGGCTTCTTTGTTTCTCTATTAATGATTACTAGTTGATGAACATAATTTTAAAACAGAATACAATATAGATCGTACGAGTATATTATACTTTCGGGATTAAACCAGACGGGATCATAAGTTTATTTGCTTCTTCGGGTTGAATATGATCCCGTATAATCCGTTCATATGGGAACTGCGATATCAGAAAAGTTAATGGGGGATGGATTTTACGGAGATTTTATGTACTGGGTATTAACTTGGGGATTTATAGAAAACATAAAACCAAAGTAATGCCAAGTCGACCACTCGGAGAAAGTTGACTATGATTCACTTGAGTATGATTGTTTACTTCGATGATATAATTAACATATGGTTATAAAGATTTAATGGTAAAACAGCTTTAATAATAATAATGTTATCACAGAACAGCGAATTACATAGTTATACTCCGTGGTTGTTAGTAACTAATCCTCACATTTACTCTCAAATAGTACCTACTTATGGTACCTCACGTAGTATGTAATTCCTAACGTCTCAATAGAGGATATCTATCATATCATTGGCTTTATAGTAGATAAACATCAAGAAAATGAAGTAAATGTAACAGGAAATAAAACATATTTTTCTTAACTCTTTCATCAATAATGTTTACGAGTCGTACGGCCGAGCGTTCCATATTAATAATGTTTATTTTTTGTATGAGTACTTCTGTTTTTGGGTTAAGCGCTCCGAGCTTACAAAAAATAACTCGTTATCCATAATAAAAATATTTATATGTATTCAATAAATAACTAAAGCCGCAGCAATTTTAATTAATAATCTCCACTTCAATTCCAACAACATTTGTTCTACGACTTTTTACATAGCTCGATAAATAACCAAAAATAACAAAAAACAAATAAAAATTGCTCCCTCTGTTATTTAAAACTCTGTATTTTGTAAGAAGTGCCTAAAATGACAACTGCCGCCAACGCAAGGTGCGTGGCGTACTTATGCGCAGAGTAATGTTAGTTCAGAAGCAACATTAATTTAGTATGGGAAAACTTAAATTTTAAAATCTATTAATTTCAAAAAGTCGTAGAACAAATGTCGTTGGGATTGACGTGGAGAAGCTGCTTGCAAAAGGTGATGCGCTAATTAAAATTTACCCTGTATATTCTAACAGTGAATTGTAGGTATGTATGTACATACAAGCGTGTAAATAGGGCAAGCTAACAGGTCTCATACATTAAGGTGCAAGAAAGTGTCGTAATGTTTTGTCCACAGACTAATTATGAACAGTAAAGACAGATAGTGACAAAGACGAATTAGTTCGCAATTTCACATAAACGGAACGTTACCAGGGATGGTTACGCCAGATTGAATCAACGTTGACCCACTCAATGGTCAAAATTAAAGCACAACTAATGATGTGAAACAATTGGCTACAAGCTTATTAATTGAGATTCGTGCCTGGCAGCTGTAGATGTCAGTATTGACTGTCTATGAACGGGGCCTACACCTTTCTCTACGTTTAAGTCCATGGATACTTTAATTTTGTCAAATTTCAAACTCGCATGCGAATCCAAACGATTATAAAAATCGAAATGTGAATCTTCAAGTATTATATTAAAAATACTGAATGGTATTTCAATACACACTATTTTTTACTATTCATGGTATTCAGCTGTAACCATGTCAAAATTTTCACGGAACTCTTAACAAGGTGTTATATAGCCTAAAGCCTTCCTTGATAAAGGGACTATCTTACACCAAAATATTTTTTTAAATAGGTCCAGTAGTTCCTGAGATTCGCGCGTTTAAACAAACTCTTCAGCTTTATAATTATTACTATAGAAGTATAGATCAGTATAGATGAGCAAACCTTCAGATAACAGTCACTGAATAATAGCCTACATATGACATAAGAGGCATACGTTATAACCCTTCTGTAATACTTCTTCTATGACTGTGTTGGACAGTTACGAGCAAGGGCTCGGCCGTAGTAAATCAAACTTACTGTTAACATGGGTTTATGGTTTATGACATAATGTTAGCTTCCTGTCTCTATGCATTTAATGTCGGTTTCACTCCTTCATTTACTTAGTTTTACTGTCTAAATTGTATTTACAGATTATACTTAACATGCTAAGTGAACAAAGCCTAAACACTCAAAGACAAAGTATAATAATTAATGCAAAAATTGCTATCTTATTATATAAAATCCGTACGTGTGTTTGTTATTGAACTCCTCCTAAATGTAGACCGATTTTTATAAACATTTTGTAGTATATTTAAGAGGGATCGAGTGTGGTGTATCATCCCAATTGAACTCAATAACTATTGTCGAGATTCTACAAGGCGCTCGCCATACTATTAGTTATTGAAACACTGCCTTAACAAAAATTGTTCGATATAATGCGCAATTACTAAAGTTACTTGAAAATTAAAGTTTGAGAGTGCCTGGTTTGGAAAATTAAGGCATCAAACAAACTATAAGGCAGCAAAATATGTTACTAAACGTCTACCCGAGTTTAGTATCGAATAAAATTTAAATGTATCTTTTTCAAGGCTCCCGGTATTGGCTGCGATAGTTTTTTGCAATCGTTTTGGAAGTCAATTCTCCTGGCGCCGAGCCAACTTGTTCAATGATAAGGAAGGAGCTGGTTAAATAAATTTATATCAGCATATACCAAATGCTTTTAAAGCGGAAAATCATGACCTTATTACCAGGATATACGGGAGAGTGTCGTATAACTTTTATTAAAGCTATCTTATGTCTCGCCTAAGCACAAAGTTGGGTGTAGGTTTATTATATAAGAATATTTTTTATGCTAATAATAGAGTTGTGTAACCTACTTCCTACTGCATTATAAAGGCGATTGTTTATAAGACTACCATTATTAATGAATTTAGAATAATTAGAAAAGTGTATTTTTTTGTAAAGTATAAAATTTACATAAATAGGTAATGTCGCGTTACACGTATTAAGTAAATTTTTTTAACACATTTTGTTTATAAAGTAAAGGATAAATATAATGCAATCGTTTTATGAAATATCGTTTTGCGAAACCACTCTTACGGAAGTCGACGACGGGATGCTAGTCTATACTAATGATATAAATAAAGAGGTTACGTTTCTGGATTTGTGCTTAGAAGGTAATCTATGAAATTACTCATCTTATTAAAAAACTGTGGTACAATTTCAACAATATCTTTAAATGTTCCACACGAAGCCGAGGAAGGTCGCTAGTTTGTAAGTACTATTCTCAGTAGAAACTCGACAATTATTTAAGATGCAAATGCATTCTCCATTGAGAGCTTGTAGTGTCGCCCTCAAACATTCTGTAGGGGCACTATTAAGCAAACGTTGACTGTTTGTGGTTGTTTCAGTTTCTCGCGACTTTACTTGCATTTATAAGCATTCAGTATTCAAAGAGTCATTTGTCTAAAGTAAGGGTTATTTTTGTTTTTTTCAGCGAAAAGTATATTTGTGTTGTCTAAATAACGATAAAAATGATGATAATGGTGATGATGATCTACAGCGGGATTTCTAACTACGTGTTCGAGAACGATGTCTGAAATGTTTGACAAATATGTTTCTATCAAAAATATTGATTAAAGGTATGTTTTTCATGCAGAATTGATGGTCTTTCTTCTTCTTCTTCTATTTCGGAGCATTCAATCAATAATGAAACTATTATTTATGTATCTATTATGTAACTATTATTTATGTATAAATCCCTACCTAAATGTTGTTATCACTATCATTTAGACCAGAGTTCAATACCCCCGAAAAAGTTCTGACCCTCCTCTCATTAGCAAAACTACAGACTACTTTTTAGCTGTCATTGGAATATCACCAGGATTTTAACAATATCAATTGAATATCAAATATTAATAAACGCTAAATATAAATCATATTGTTTTCGAAATAATGTCGAAATACCTTGTAGCTGAGTGTTCAAACTCCAAGTAAAATTAATACGTGAATATTTCAATGCCTGCGATGAAATCGAATTGTTCGTACGCAGTACGTGCCTGTATTCACTATGGGACTTATAAATTGGACTGTATCGGAAAATAATTTCATCAAAGAATATAGGTTTGGGATCGCAAAGAGTTGAGTAACGACGTCACATTTTGTTTTAGTAGGAAATAATAAATTGATCCGTCCAAAATCTCCTGAAATGGACAGCAGTAAAACTGAAATAATATAAATCATATAAGTAATATCATTTGATTTTCTCTGCAAGCGCTTATCTGTAAATTTCTTCCCACTAATCTCAAAAGGGTTTAACCGATTTAAATTTGAATGTATTTATAGTATTATTTCAAATTTTTACTACTTTTTACTCATTTCTCTTACGTAATAAAAGTTAGCTGTACTATTTAAATGTTCGGTGAAACACAGGGGAACGCAAGCGCTTGAAGTTTTAATTTTACGCTGAAGTTAGTGCGTCATTATGCAGGCGGTAATTTGGCGCTAAGTTCTTAATGTTCACCACACGCCAACAACCAACTATAAAAAAATAATTATTTACGTTTTAACAAACAATTATAAAGTTGCTAGTCTCAAGTTTAAAGTTGCCGCTATTGTAATTATTTCTCGTCAGTGATACTTTATACAGAAGACCGGAAAGACTTTGTTCTGCACATATTTTATTTCTTACAGTTTAATCGATCTCTTAGATTTCCACATCAGGTAGTCCTATTTCAATTTCATGTACGTAATAAAATGCTTATTATATCGAACAACTTTTGCTATGGCGGTGTTTCAATAACTGTAATGATTTGGCTGATCTTTTACAGTATCTTAACAATAGCACCACCAACCGCGTCCAACTGTGACTCAAACCACTCATGACATAAAATACTCCACATTTTTTTTATTAAAATTCGTCTAGCCGAATGGGAGGTTGCAGTGAAGTTTCAATCAGGACACTTTACAAAATCACCTCACTTCATAATGCAACGGAATTTATAATTACATAATAATTTTTGATAATAATAGTAATTTATGATATTTTCAGCAATATGTTTCTACTTCCATAACATCGTAATAATACTATAACCAAAACAATTCCGAATATTCAAATTTCAAATAATTTAGATGGCTTGGCTGGCAAATTGATTTTCTTCTAATAGAAGACTTTAAAACTTGTAATTTATAGACCTCGAGATAACATGTCTGCTGAAGCACGGACGCATTAAAAAAATTTGCCACTAGCGGTCATCTATCCATTTTCCGACCGCGCCGGCAATCGCTTAACTTAATCGACTGCGAAAATGAATAATGCATTTGGATCATAATCTGCATCAAGGATTACCATAAAAGCAATTGCAAATTTATATTTACCTATTATTGAATTACCTCATAAATTCAAGTGTTCGCGGATGCGGAATGGAAAATCTTTACTGTTATAATAATAAAATATTCCTCTGCATAAAATAAAGCAATACTTGTTGAATCATTTATTGGTTATGCTTTATCGATAGCTTTTATTTATTTATGGATACGGAACCTATTTTTGATTGGTTATTCAAAATTTTATTTCACTAAAACTTGGTTAATTTAGATTTGTTACAGATACGATTTGGGTTTTGTTTTGGCAAAATAAAATACGTCTGTTGGTATCAGTTAAATAGTTAAGTAGAGCATTCATTGATGTAATTAATTATGGTCGAAATTCTCGACCACATATTTTATTAGGTTCGGTCAGGTAGTAGATAGGTAAGAATTAAAAAGCTTTAATTATTTAGTTGCCAACACAAACCAACCAACCTACAGCATTTTATAGCAGAAACAAAACACTTCTTACATCAAACCTAGCTAAATCTACTTACTTGTAACATTAGTAGAGTAGATATTTACTACTCGTATCAAAAAGGCTTTGAAACATAATCGGGGTAGACACGAAGCTCAAGCACTCTTTCTTTATGTATTACATATCAAACAATTGTTTCTTATTTCTCGTCTACATAAAATATATACGATCTGCGTGAAGTTTCAACTTACCAAAGAAACCCTACAGTAGGTATCGCGCTTATACAAAGCGAAAATTTGAGCCGACACTCGAAGGGCATCAATCATATTTAAACCAAAGTAAAATTGAGTTTTCATAATCAAAAACTGGAATAACGAACACAGACTAAGTTTAGACGTGGATTACTTTATTAAGAATTTTTTTTTTAATAAAATATTTATCATCATCATCTATACTATAATAAAACAGTAAAATAAATTTGTCTGTACATTGAGTATATTATTTACAAAAAACTAATCTAGAGTGACTCAAAAACAGTAACTGAGTACGAATC